>JAFMOC010000518.1:407500-416831 GCA_019802505.1 Corydoras sp. C115 | reverse complement strand
ATGGCTGAATTACAGAAGGCAGTTTCTAAACAGTGTACCAGGTTTGGTGCTGATCTGTTTATATGAATCTGTATTTAATGATTTTAATTAATGTATTGTATATCACACACTGACACCAATGTGACACTCAGAGGGGGGGGGCATTGTTAATGATGTCACAGCTGGACCAAAGCCTCAGCCAATCAGATTTAAGGAGCAGAGCTACCCATTTTAAATAAAATGGCAGTCCCCACCATGACGTGGCAGAACGTGGCTACATCCACGGTTCCATGGTTCCATGGTTCCACGGTTCCGGTTTAATCACGAGGCGCTGCAAACAGTTACGCCGGAAACGACCTAACGGAACATACGGAACCCTAAACCGCTGCAAAGAGAGGACAGGGCCCATTAACTAATGATGACCGGAGTTAACGACACAGAACCTTAACGATGACCTAGCAAAACGTTAGCAATATGCTAGCAGGTTTAGAGTAGGTAGCCTGCAGAACAATTAGCGATGAGCTAGCTAAGATGTTACGTGATGAATGCGAGCGGGAATCGCAGAACCTGAGTGAGTTTAGAGCTTTAAAGTAACGTTAGTCTAACTTTAGCAAATGCCAAACACGGACCTTCCCCAAACTGTTCCCCCAGACGCCGGACGCATGGACCCGCCCCAAATACAGCGTCTGAAAGCCTGATTCACTCTGCGTTCGATTAGCCGGGCCTGTCGGAGTCACCCGGCGTGAGTGACGGATCGAAAGGTTCTCCATCGTTTCCGTCCTTCGTTTGAAGATTTGCAGCTGAGGCGGAACATCGGAACCCCGATGTTTACGATGTTTACGGTAATGAAGTCGAGCCGAACACAGCAAATAAACGCGGTTCTGCTCAAGAACGCCGACTCATCCATTAATGATGAGTCCTGCTCACAGCCGTCCCTCATCAAATATTAACGTCCCCCATTATCCTCATCATCTTACCCCCCCCCCCCCCCAACTCACTTCAACCATCACTCACTCACTCACCCCCCACACCCTCGGTCCACCCCCCACCCCCCACACCCTCAGTCCACCCCCCCCACCCCCCGGGTTCTGCCTCTGCGTGTCCGGTGAGGGGCAGCAGGACCCCCCTGCAGACGTGCAGATGGTAAACAGGTTTTAATGTAAACAACGTTATCAAAGTCTCATCTGCGTTCAGAAAGTAAAATCTCATTAAATATTCATGATCCGAATCCACACCGCGCTCAGTGCTTCATGCAGATGAAAGCGTTGGTGTTCTGAAAGTGGGCGGGGCAGGTGGGGCGGTTCCTGATGGATGTTTGTTTCTAAAGGTCTTTTATTGGTTCCGCTGCCGCTGCGAGCGCGTTGTTATTGCTCATGGAATAAAAACGCAGGATCTTCAGAACATGTGATCAATAAATCAATACTCATTGTGTTCTGAAGCAGCCTGCAGGGGTTCGAACCTCCACCGCAACACTGCAGCGCCCACTCAGCACTCAGGACTGCACAGACAGAGACATCAACTGTCCACATTCAGACTTCACTGAGAGACACGGGGACGGAGGGACAGGCGGAGGCACCATCATATTCTATTATACTATTTAAACAGCAGGTCATCACTCCACCCATCAGTCCATGTCTCCAGAAACCCAAACCCAACATCCATCAGTCCATCCATCCACCCAGCACTACATATTGTTACATCATTATTCAGACTGCTGGACGTCTCATTCACACCACCATCAACCCGTCCACTCCTCCACCTGTCCAACCAAATCAACCAACCAACCAACCCGTCCACTCCTCCACCTGTCCAACCCAACAACCAACCAACCAACCTGTCCACTCATCCACCTGTCCAACCAAATCCAATCAACCAACCAACCAACTGGTCCACTCCTCCACCTGTCCAACCAAATCAACCAACCAACCCACCCACTCATCCACGTGTCCAACCAAACTAATCAACCAACCAACCAACCTGTCCAACCAAACCAATCAACCAACCAACCGGTCCACTCATACACCTGTCCACCCAAACCAACCAACCCGTCCATCCATCCATCATTTCTACATTAATAATCTCATTGTTTACTCAAACCTCATCTCAGATATATTACCAAGTTTTATTCAGAATACTGAACTTCAATAATCAATCAATCAATCAATAATCAATCAATCAATCAATAATCAATCCATCCCGAACCACAGATCCTTTATGTTTCTTCCCTTATCTCTCTCTCTCTCTCTCTCTCTCTCTCTCCATTCCATCTGTTATCCATCTTTATTTCAGTGGTCACGTGCCTCTGTCCTCCTCTCTTCCGTAATTGTTCCATGTCTCTGAGAACACTGTGGGTTCTCCATCTGAGAATCAGTCTTATCAACATGTTCTCCATCTGATCTTCTCCATACATCACTCTCTCACTTCATCTAAAGTCTCACGTTCTGATTTAATAATGATGTCCAGTCTGCATCACCCACACGTGTGCTGTGCTTCATCATCATCATCATCATCATCATCATCATCATCATCGTTATCATCATCATCATCATGCCGCTGTGACCGCATCAGAAAGCAAACAGACACTGAGACGCACGTCCTCATCAACCCCCCAAAGAGAGGAGGCTGAGGCTCTAAACCCATAACTCAGCAGAACCGGAATCAGAACCCATCAGAACCCATCAGAACCGAGTTTTCAGGAATTCTTCAGTAAAGCGGGCTGAACTCACCGTGATCAGGAGTTCCGGTTCCAGTTCCTCTCGATCTGGACTCAGTGCGGGTCACATGTCGGATCTCCTGGTTCCGCTCGGGTCTGCTCCACGGGTTCGGATCCCGGAACCATTTTAAAGCCGCATCCCCAACGAGCGGAGCGGACGCCACCCATATCCACCAGCGCGCAGCCAGCCCGTGCGCTCCGAGAGAGAACCACCGAGAACCAGGAACCCAACCCCGCACAGAACCCCGCACAGAACCCCGCACAGCGCAGCGCAGCGCAGCGCCACGTCCCGGTTCAGGAGGCAGGCAGCCGGCGCGGCTCCGCACGCAGGGGAGTCTGGATCATCTGATCCGGGTTCATCTCAGCGCGAGCACAGGACGCGTCCATCCGCTCCCAACCCGACGAGGCGAGGCGAGGCGAGGCGAGGCGAGGCGAGTCGCGTGGCGTGTCGTGGCGCGTCGTGGCGCGTCGTGGCGGGCTCGTGGCGGGCGCGTTCGTCCCTCTCCGCCACGAGACGGGGCTGATCCGCGGGCGCGCGCGCGCTCGCTCACGTACGGGCGCGCCGGGGCGCGCGCACGGAGAGCCGGCGGTGGAGAGGAGGAGGAGGAGGAGCAGCAGGCGCGCGCGGCTCCATCCGGCTCAGGACGCGCGCTACCGAGCGCTCATCCCCCCTGTTCTGTGCCGTTCCACTTTCTCTGAGGGACCGAGAACCAGAAGAGGAGAACCAGAAGAGAACCAGAAGAGGAGAACCAGAAGAGAACCAGAAGAGGAGAACCAGAAGAGGAGAACCACAGGAGAAGAACCACAGGAGAACGGACGGGCGCGCGCGCGTAATGACCGAAAGAGCGTCCACTGCATCCGGCACGAGCCGAGAGAAGAGAACCAGGAGGAACAGCCTCCCAGTTCTACTGCTGCACTTTACACATTAACACCGAGAGAGAGAGAGAGGGGGGGGGGGGAGAGAGAGAGAAAGAGAGAGAGAGAGGGGGGGTGAGAGAGAGAGAGAAAGAGAGAGAGAGAACCAGGGGGGGTGAGAGAGAGAGAGAAAAGAGAGAGAGAGAGGGGGGGTGAGAGAGAGAGACAGAGAGAGAGAGAGACAGAGAGAGAGGGGGGGTGAGAGAGAGAGAGAAAGAGAGAGGGGGGGTGAGAGAGAGAGAGAGGGGGGGTGAGAGAGAGAGACAGAGAGAGAGAGAGACAGAGAGAGAGAGGGGGGGGGTGAGAGAGAGAGAGAAAGAGAGAGAGAGAGGGGGGGTGAGAGAGAGAGAGAAAGAGAGAGGGGGGGTGAGAGAGAGAGAGAAAGAGAGAGAGGGGGGGGTGAGAGAGAGAGAGAAAGAGAGAGAGAGGGGGGGTGAGAGAGAGAGAGAAAGAGAGAGAGAGGGGGGGTGAGAGAGAGAGAGAGAGGGTAGAGTCCGGATTGGCCAGCTGTGACTATAGCATCGTTTATTCGACTGTCAGTGATGGAATCTGGATTAAAAGGGACCCCCCCCACACACACACACACTCTCACACACACACACACACACACTCTCACACACACACATACACTCACACACACTCACACACACACACAATATGAGCAGTAACTTTCTGCCATTGTCAAATCCACCCATTTGTTATGTTCATCCGGGGAGAACGTTTCAGGAGCTGGACAGATATGATAGAATGCACTCACTCACACACACACACTCTATATGGGGCAATTTGGAGAATTCACTTCACCTTGATCCATGTTTTTTTTTGGACTGTGGGAGGAAACCGGAGAACCCAGAGGAAACCCACACGGACACGGGGAGAACATGCAAACTCCACTCAGATAGGAATTCGAACCGGGAATCCCCAGCGCTGAGAGGAGAACATGCTAAAGCTCTAAGCCACCGTGCCGCCCCAGCATTGTAAATTTTTATTTATAATTTTATGAATTAATAATTAAAGTCTTTTTTTTTGTTTTGATCTCAAACTGAAGTTTTAATAAAGTGGATTAATTAAAGGTTACTGGTTTTATTTAATTATATTCATTCATTCATTATCTTCAGCTTTATCCTCTATTAGGGTCGTGGGGGGGGGGTTCCCCATGCCCATCCAGGGGAGAACGTTTCGGGCGCTGGGCAGATACACCCAGGACAGAGGGGGCAATCTATCACTGGACACACACTCACTCACACACACACACACTCTATATGGGGCAATTTGGAGAACTCAATTGACTTGATCCATGTTTTTGGACTGTGGGAGGAAACCGGAGAACCCGGAGGACACCCATGCGGACATGGGGAGGACATGGAAAACCAGATCGGGATTCGAACCGGGAATGCCTAGCGCTGAGAGGAGAACATGCTAAAGCACTAAGCCACCGTGCCGCCCTGAATTGTATTTTACGTTTGGTTTATAGTTCCAGTAGCTGTAACGGCGTCCGTTCGTCGGTCAGGGTTCTCTGAGGTCCAGCGGAGCGTCGGGGGGTCAGACACTGATATCAGATCAGACGTCTCCGTCTCTGGACTTCACATTACCCAGCCGTTTGGTTCTGTGAGGTCAGGAACCGATGGAACCCCCTCCTCTAACGTGAGTGAAGCTGAAGCTGGAGGCTGAGGTCAGTGGACATGTGAAGGTGGTCGAGCATGCGGTCCTCAGCTCTATTTTTAGCGGGACGGTGCAGCAGGACGGTGCTGCTGATTAATTATTTAGTGGAGATTAACGATGTGTCTCAGGGAGGACGCGTGAATAACAGGACGGAGCCGAGTGACTGATGTCTTCTGCGTTCCTCGTGCGATGGAACCATGTCTTCTGTCTGTTATAAATAATCATGGACGTGGTGACCCCGCCGCGCTCACGGAACCGGGACGCCGCGCCTGATCGATCGGACGGGACGTTCTTATTTATGAGGTTCTGAAATGTGAGGATGAAAAGGCGTTTCCTCCAGATCATCCACAAACATCTTTACAATACATAATCATCAGGTCCCGCTTCCAATCCCATCTGGGTGGAGTTTGCATGTTCTCCTCTCAGCACTCAGGGTCCCCGTTCCAATCCCCATCTGGGTGGAGTTTGCATGTTCTCCCTGTGTCCTCGTGGGGTCTCAGTTTTTTTCCCCACAGTCCAAAAACATGGATTCAAGGTGAATTCCATCCATTCATTATCTTACCTCTTTATCCTCTACTAGGGTGGGGGGGGGGTTCCCCATCCCCATCCAGGGGAGAACGTTTGCATGTTCTTCCCGTGTCCCCTGTGGGTTTCATAAACACACACACACACACACACACACACACACAGAGTGGAGAGTGGAGAATAGAACCTTCATATTATACTGCTGTGTGTGTGTGTGTGTGTGTGTGTGTGTGTGTGTGTGTGTGTGAAACCCACAGGGGACATGGGGAGAACATGCAAACTCCACCCAGATTGGGATTCACACACACACACACACACACACACACTCTCTCTCTCTCTCTCTCTCTCTCTCTCACACACACACACACACACACACACACACACACACACTGTGGAGTGAATAAAGTGTGGTGCTAATCAGGAGCAGCGTTGGTGACGGGTGGTGCAGCAGGGACGGCTGGATGGAGGTTGGGTTCTCCACGGCTTTCAGCAGAACGTTCCGCTGACACCACAGAGAGGAACCGCACCAGGAACAGAACCAGAACCGTCTGACCGAGGAACCCGAAACGGACCAACGGAGGAGAGGACAGGACAGGGGTGGAGATAACGATATTCCCATATATACCCCCAGCAGAAAGAGGAGAACATGCTAAACACTGAGCCAGCGTGTATAAAGACGGATGGATGAGTGAATGGGTTCCTCAAACTTTGTTCTGGTTAAAGTTCTGGATCCTGCTGCCGTGGGTGTGGTTCTAATCCACTCAGGCTCAGAGCCGCGACCCTGACATGTGAGGAAGCCGGGACTAAACCCCCCCCCCCCCCCCCGCAGCGGGCCCCGTCCCCGATCCTCACCGGGGGCCGTCCCTAATCCATTCACAGCAGCTAAGCCGGCCAGAACCCCGCTCCCCGAGGATTATGGGAAATCTTGGCCGGGGGACGTGAGCCGGTGAGGGGGTCTCTCTGCACAACGTGTCTGAGTGCAACATTTATCAGGTTCTCCCTTCAACCCACATCAGAGAGGAACCATCAGAGGAACCATCAGAGGAACCATCAGAGGGACCACAGGTTCTATCAGATGTTCCTCCAAAGGGGGCGGGGTGTTCCAGAACTCACACACTGAAAACACAGAATGATGAATCAATTGATGGATGAACAAATGAGGAACCATCAGAGGAACCATTAGAGGAACCATCAGAGGGACCACAGGTTCTATCAGATGTTCCTCCAAAGAAGGCGTGGTCTCCCGGAACTCACACACTGAAAACGCAGAATGATGAATCAATTGATGGATGAATGAATGAGGAACCATCAGAGGAACCATCAGAGGAACCATTTTCAAATTAATGGATGAATGAATGATGTCCTGACAGACGGACAGATGAGGGACAGGTTAATTAACAGATGAGGGACAGGTTAATTAACAGATGAGGGACAGGTTAATTAACAGGTTAATTAATTGACAGGTCAGGAGACAGGTGGGTGGGTGGTCGGTGGAGATGGCTGGATGATGGATGAACACATGAGGAGACTTTTAAAGATCTAAAACGATCTAAAACCATTAGGGGGCGCTTTCTCGACGTGCATAGTTTGGCTCCTCCCACCATCTTCCAACAGCACCGCTGGAAAGTTCTCTGACGGTTCGGGTCCGTCCGGCCCGGGGACGCAGGACTGTGAGGAGAGCCAGGTAACCAGCTGATTCATCATGGTGATGTCATGATGATGTCATGATGATTTTATGGTGATATCATGATGATGTCATGGTGATTTCATGGTGATGTCATGGTGATGTCATCGTGATTTCATGGTGATGTCGTGGTGATTTCATGGTGATGTCATGGTGATGTCATCGTGATTTCATGGTGATGTCGTGGTGATTTCATGGTGATGTCATCGTGATTTCATGGTGATGTCATGATGATGTCGTGGTGATGTCATGGTGATGTCATCGTGATTTCATGGTGATGTCATCGTGATTTCATGGTGATGTTATGGTGATGTGATGATGTTCTCGTGGTGAGGGTGATGTTCTGCAGCGGAACCTTCAGATGCTGCCGTGTTTCCGTCGGTCTGTAGTTCCCTGCGTGGTGGAGCGAGCAGGTGGAGGAGCGGGAGGATCCATATGGTGGTGTAGGAACAAGGAGCTGATGTCATTACCAACAGGATTCCACCCCCGTCTCATCACACACACACACACACACACACACACGCACACACACACACACACACACACACACGCCATCGGCGCCGCGGCATATGCTGCGTCCTGCTCAGCAGATTTGTTGGGGGGTGAATCAGCGTGAACTTCGGCTCCGTGCGCAGAACCCGTCCTCCACCCTCCACCCTGAGAGGAACCCCAAACCGGAGAACCTGAGTCACTCATCAATCAAAGAGTCGAGCTCGCTCAGCGATTCAAAAGCCTTCTCTGGAGAACAGAGGGACAGTGAATGTGTGCTTGGGGACGGGTGGGTGTGTGTGTGGGTGGGGTTGTGGAGGCGTGTCCTCTGGACGGTGTGGACGCTGATCTCTGATGTGGGTGTTAATGAGCTCGTTGCAGCTGATCATTAAAGAGATGAGATGGAAACGCTTTAAAGGAATCCGGAGAGCCGGGGGGACGCGGCAGGGTGGCGGTGCGTGCGGGTGCCGTACCCACCTGTTGGAGGCGACGGCGCGCTGCAGCTGGAACGCAGAGAGCAGGGAGTATGTATTTAAAGCTAATGGGGTGGAGGTGACGGGATTACAGCCCGCAGCCGCGGTAACGAGCTGCGCCTGCGCTGAGGGACGTCTGTCAGCTGACGCCGGTTTTAACAACGCTAATGACACAACCACCTACTTACACACACCCCCCACACCCCCCACACCCCCCACACCCCCGTCTGTCTGTCTCTCTGTCTGTCTGTCTGTCTCTCTGTCTGTCTGTCTCTCTGATCCTTGGTTTAAATCCCTGAATCATTTGACGTGAAAGCCCCTGATTTTTTTTTAAAGAAGGAATGAATCAGTGAGAGGGCGGCACGGTGGCTTAGTGCTTTAGCATGTTCTCCTCTCAGCACTAGGGATTCCCGGTTCGAATCCCCATCTGGGTGGAGTTTACATGTTCTCCCCGTGTCCGCGTGGGTTTCCTCCGGGTTCTCCGGTTTCCTCCCACAGTCCAAAAACCTGGATCAAGTCAATTGAATTCTCCAAATTGCCCCATATAGAGTGTGTGAGTGTGTGTGAGTGGGCATGGGGAACCCCCCCCCACCATGTTTTCATGTGTTCATGTGTTCATGTGTTCATGTTGTCATGTGTTCATGTGTTGTCATGTGTTCATGTGTCCATGTTGTCATGTTGTCATGTTGTCACGTGTTCATGTTGTCATGTGTTCATGTTGTCATGTGTTCATGTTGTCATGTGTTCATGTGTCCATGTTGTCATGTGTTCATGTTGTCATGTGTTCATGTGTCCATGTTGTCATGTGTTCATGTGTCCATGTTGTCATGTGTTCATGTTGTCATGTGTTCATGTGTCCATGTTGTCATGTGTTCATGTTGTCATGTGTTC
>JAFMOC010000518.1:400000-402500 GCA_019802505.1 Corydoras sp. C115 | reverse complement strand
CCAGCGCCCCCCCCCCCCCGTTAATTATGTGTTTCCCCCCCCCCCCCCCCCCGCGACCCTAATAGAGGACAAAGCGGAAGATGATGAATTAATTAATTAATTAATATTTGTTTTCTCTCTCTGTCTCTCTCTCTCTCTCTCTGTCTCTCTGTGTCTCCAGCATGGTGTGAAGGTCTGTCAGCGATGCTTCATACACAGCAGCGCGTTACGCTCTCCAAATGAAGAGGACAGATAGAACCTGAACCGGAGAACCGGAGCGGAACACAACAGGAACAAAGCGTCTGATGAGTCCCGCAGCTTCGTTTAAACCTCTAATTAAAGCTCGTTTCAGAGGCTCGGCGCTTTGGGGCCGATGATGGAGTTTGATTTTTAATGAAAGAAGAAGTTTCTGAATCCAAGAACCACACCTTTAATTCTCCAGAATTCAAGTCATTCATTCATTATCTTCAGCTTAATCCTCTATTAGGGTTGCGGGGGGCGGTTCCCCATCCAGGGGAGAACGTTTCGGGCGCTGGGCAGATACACCCAGGACAGGGTGCCAATCTATCACTGGACACACACTCACTCACACTCACACACAATCTATATGGGGCAATTTGGAGAACTCAATTGATATCCATGTTTTTGGACTGTGGGAGGAAACCGGAGAACCCGGAGGAAACCCACGAGGACACGGGGAGAACATGCAAACTCCACCCAGTCGTTCTTAAATACAGAAACTTTCATGAAAAATGAAAGTCCAACATCTGCGCTGAGAGGAGAACATGCTACATTAAAGTTTAATGTGATAAATAAATAAACCGTGTTCCTGTGTGTGTGTGTGTGTGTGTGAGTGTGTGTGTGTGTGTGTGTGTGTGTGTGAATGTGTTTGAACCCGTGTCGTCTGCCGCTGCCACACATCGTGAACACAATGTGACGTTACCCATGATGCTCTTGGCTCTCAGGCTGTTCCTGTCCCCTGATCAGAGGACTCACGGCGTCTCTGAGTGTCAGGTGGTGGTGATGTGTACGTTTACAGAGCTGTAACGGAGCTGACGACGCGGCGCCGCAGCCGCTAATTAACACAAAGTCCAAACGATCAGAAAGATGAATCCCGCCGAGTCAGCAGAACCGTCAGAGCCAATCACACGCCGGCATTCTCACTCACCATCACAATGCTGTATTAATCCTCGGGGGGGAACTTGCAGTTTTCACAGATGCTCCGATTGTCGTCTTTATATTTACAAAATAGAATAAAAAATATGAACATTAAATTAAATTAAAGTAACAACAATAAACAAGAAATAAAGTCAAGTAAATATAACATACACAGAATCTTATACATCCATCATCATCTTCAGCTTTATCCTGTTAGGGTCGCGCAAGGGGGGGGGTCCCCATGCCCATCCAGGGGAGAACGTTTCGGGTGCTGGGCAGATACACCCAGGACATCCAGGGCAATCACCCGGGGCAATCTATCGCTGGATATATGGGGCAATTTGGAGAACTCAATTGACCTTGATCCATGTTTTTGGACTGTGGGAGGAAACCGGAGAACCCGGAGGAAACCCACGCGGACACGGGGAGGACATGGAAACTCCACCCAGATGGGGATTCGAACCGGGAATCTCTAGTGCTGAGAGAAGAACATGCTAAACCACTAAGTCACCGTGCCGCCCTTGTCGTGTTTATATTTACAAAATTAGAACAAAAAATATGAACATTAAATTAAATTAAAGTAACAACAATACACAATAAAATAAAGTGGCATGTACACAGGGGGGGGGGGGGGGGGTTCCCCATGTCCATCCAGGGGAGAACGTTTCGGGCGCTGGGCAGATACACCCAGGACAGGGGGACAATCTATCACTCACACACACACACTCTATATGGGGCAATTTGGAGAACTCAATTAGACCTTGATCATGTTTTTGGACTGTGGGAGGAAACCGGAGAACCTGGAGGAAACCCACGCTGACACGGGGAGAACATGCAGATTGAGAATCCCCAGCGCTGAGAGCCACCGTGCCGCCCTAATGTTATGAATTCGATTAAAAATGTGGGTCAGGTGAAAGTCTAATAAATAATAATTAATCTCTGATTATCTTGATAACTGATCGCAGATCAAAGTTGTTGACAGGGTCAGGAGGTCAACAGACTGACCCCTGAGGTTCCGCACTGCCCCTCAGATGTCTCAAAATGTCCCGCCGACGTTGCTCTTTCCTGCTCTCGGTTTAGTCCAGTCCAGTTTATTGTCTATGATATTTGTAGTCCTCCACAGTGTCCACACCGACCCTGCTGATGGACACAGGGGTCACCGGTGCTCTGTCCCACCTCAGGTCCACCTGATCTGCAGATGGTTCAGCTCGCACCATGTGACAAAGTCCTTCACCGTCGCTGAACTTCCCGTCACGCAGAGCGAGCCGAGCGTCTCACATACTAATACCATTTCAGAATGACGTCCGGACCAGTGGAGAACATGCAAACCACCCATGATTTGGTTCAAATCTAGCTTGCCCCA
>JAFMOC010000518.1:372500-390000 GCA_019802505.1 Corydoras sp. C115 | reverse complement strand
TAAACGAACATTTTTCTTAATTTGGGAGTTTCATGCGATCGTTATCCAGAGTTCCGCGGGTTCCGTCGTGGACGCCGCTCGTCTGTTCGTTCTGGCTCAGCGTGCTGCGGGAGTGATGATGTCACGGCGCTCATTAAGCTTCATTAGGGGGCGCTGAGCGAGCGGTGATGAAGAACCTGCGGGATGGGAGCGGGCGTTACTGGGCCGGCAGACCGGAGGCTCCGTCTTCCTTTGAGAACCTTTGAAATGGGTTCTGCTCTGAACACAAAGCCCATTAATGAGACGGCAGGGGGGGTGCGTGGGGGGGCGGGGGGGCAGAAATAGATTGCGGGGTTTTTGAGGGGCTTTTGTTTCCACTTCAGTCTTAATGGAAGCTCCTCTCGTTTTTATTTCTGTGATTCTGAAGCTCTAACGAGCTCGACACTCCGATCCACTCCGGTCAGGAAACAGCCCCCTGCCCCCTGCCCCGTGCCCCGTCCCCCCCCCTGCCCCCTGCCCCCTGCCCCGTCCCACACCCCAATCACCTCATCAGGGTGCTTCAGCATCATCAGGGACCTTTGTTTCAGTTCCTAAATCACTCTGCAGCCAAAAGTCCCAAAGAAAGAGATGACATCCTGAAGCGGGGACCTGGACGAGGCACGTTAGAGGTCAGCTTGTATGTGACCTTCACTACTGGGGTCATATGGGGGGGAGGGGGTTCCCCATGCGAGAACGTTTCCGGTTCTGGGCAGATACACACACTCACACTATGTGGGGCAATTCAGATCAATCAATTTACCTTGTGGGGACTGTGGGAGGAAACCGGAGAACCCGGAGGACACCCACACAGACACAGTGAGAACATGCAAAGTCCACCCAGGATCGGGATTCCAACCTGGATCTGAGGCCTGAGAGGAGAACATGCCAAACACTAAGCCACCGTACCGCTGTAAGCAACATTTGTTGTACTTATTAATTATTATTAGTAGTATTTTATGTCAGCGACACAGTGGCTTAGTGGTTTGGCATGTTCTCCTCTCGGCTCTAGGGATTCCCGGTGTAAATTCTAATCTGGGTGGAGTTTCCATGTCCTCCCCATGTCCGCGTGGGTTTCCTCCGGGTTCTCCGGTTTCCTCCCACAGTCCAAAAACATGGATCAAGGAGAATTAAGTACTCCAAATTGCCCCATATAGAGTGTGCGTGTGAGTGAGTGTGTGTCCAGTGATGGATTGCCCCCCTGTCCTTGGTGTATTTGTTCAGCGCCCCAAACGTTCTCCCCTGGATGGGCATGTGGAACCCACCCCCCCCCCCCACCATGACCCTAATAGAGGATAAAGCTGAACATAATGAATGATTATTAGTATTTTATGTCACTACTGATCTGTGATGTCATAAGCTCTGTCTGTACGGTGTGGTTGGCAGCATATGTAAATGCCCCGGTGAGGTCTCCGTGCCCCCCGCGCCCGCAGCGCTCCGTTATGAGCAGTCTGAGGTCTGCCGGCGGTGAACCGATGCAGGACGGTGGAGGATGTCCTTCGTTGTGAGAAGGGTACGGAATAATTCACACGGGATCTGTGGGTTTGCGGCGAGGCACCCTTCTCAGGGGGTGGGGGTGTGTGTGTGTGTGTGGGGGGGCTTTTTTTCCCGGGTGGGCGGGGCCCGGCGCTGCTCACTCCATCCTGTCCCTTCATGTTTATTCTGTGGGGGCATTCTGATTTACGGCGGTGCTGAGCGGCGTGCCCGTTTCTTCTGCGGTGCGTTTGTACTTTATTTTTTTTTCATGATTCATGAGTTTTAATAAGCAATATATTTTTGTTTGGCCTCTCTCACCCCCCCCCCCCCCCCCCACACACACACACACACCCACACACCCCCCCTGCCCCCACTCCATCTTATAACACTTACAAAGATTTTTCGGGGAATTATATTTCTTTGAAGGTTTTTTAAAGTGAGGCTGAAACGTTCGTTTTTCAATTTTAAATCAATTATCAACGTTCAGCAAACCCAATCTGATCCACTGACGTGTCAGTTCCTCGGCAGACGGGTTCTCTGGGAGCTCCGCCGTCAGTTTGGGGGGAAAAGATGAAAGAAGAGTAAAGGGGGAGAGAGAGAGCCGGGACGTGGGACGGGGCCGCATTCAGAATAAATTCCCCGCTTCACCCGGAGAACGGCGCTGATTAAGTTTTATTGAAAGGAACTCTGGAGACGAGCCGAAGCTCACATCAACAGCGAGCAATTAGCGCCGTGTGGAAAACATCTCACCCTAATTACTGAGAATCACAAACACTGCACCGCTCGCCGTCGGGGTGGAGGAAGGACCCACTAAGTGCTACATGACCTCCATCTTTTCAAGTACGTTTACACGCAATTAGCGCTTTTCAAAGGTAAAGCTGGGAGTTGGTCTGGATTTGAACACAAACTCTGAGCTCGGTCCGTAACTCAGACTCTCAAAACACTTCAGAAAACGCCAGAAGTATGTGAACACCCCGTCCTCCTCATTTAAAGCGACTGTGGGTGCTCACATCCACACGATACGTTCATCTTCCAAGATTCATTCATTCACTCATTCATTATATTCTGCATTATATCCTCTATGGCAGCACGGTGGCTTAGTGGTTTAGCATGTTCTCCTCTCAGCACTAGGGATTCCCGGTTCAAATCCCCATCTGGGTGGAGTTTCCCTGTTCTCCCCGTGTCCGCGTGGGTTTTGTCCGGGTTCTCCGGTTTCCTCCCACAGTCCAAAAACATGGATCAAGTCAATTCAATTGAGTTCTCCAAATTGCCCCAAATAGAGTGCGTGTGTGTGTGAGTGAGTGTGTGTCCAGTGATAGATTGGCACCCTGTCCTGGGTGTATCTGCCCAGCGCCCAAAACGTTCTCCCCTGGATGGGCATGGGGAACCCATGAGGATAAAGCAGAAGATAATGAATGAATGAATATATCCTCTACTAGGGACATGGGGGGGGATGGGTGCCCATCCAGGGGAGATAGGACCCAGCATCCAGGACTGGGTACACACTCCCTCACACAGACACACACACACAAAAACAGTATATGGGTCAATTTAGAACATTTACTTCACCTTGAATCCATGTTTTTTAGACTGTGGGAGAACACTGGACACTGAGAGAACATGCAAACTCCACCCAGATTGGGATTCAAACATGGATCCCAAGAGGAGAACATGCCAACCCCTGAGCCAGCGTGCCCGTCATCACATCAAACAATTGAGAAGTGTGGGTTATTTAAAAAGCCGGGGGACCTGCGTGAAGTTGAAATGAATTTTGGCGTGGTGATGTGAGGGGCTTGTTTTGGGGGGTGGTGTGACGTGTGGGTGCGTCTGTCCTGCGCTGGAGTGGAGACCTGTCCCGTTTGGTTCTCTGCCCTTTGATCTCGGTTCACAGAAACACATTTAACACATTTAACCGTCTTCCTTATGAACTAAAGCTGGCGTATGGGTTAACGGGGTAACTTTAATTAGTCGTTGTCAGGTGGGCTCCCCCTGGTGGATGAGGTGTGATGTCAGGTGTCATGGTATATTTCACATGCTCCATGCACGCCAGGTTCTGTCTATATACTTATGTAAATCCATCATCACAGATTCAGAGGACTGTTCCCAGAAGGCCTCAGTGCTCTGTTTGATTTGAGGTCTTAATGAAATATAGATGAGTCTGCGATGCTCTGGATGGAGGAGCCTCAGAATTCAGACTGCGCCTCTTTTCATCAGCAACGAAGAATCTGTGTATTTATTACGAGCCGCTGATCTTTTCTAACATTCTGTCTGGAGATCTTAATTAAAACGCTTCTGCAGACGAAGTTGAACGTCGTCAGCGTCAGATAACGAGCCTGAAGAATTCATTCATCATTAATATTATAATCATTCCTTTCTGTTTCTAATTGTTGGGAATGAAAAGGTACGGCGTGAAAAAAGGGTTTAATGACTTAAAACGGCGTGGAGCAAACGCCACCCGGAGCTTAAACACAACCGGCTGAGGATAATTAACTAAAGACTAATGAACTAATTAATACAAATAATCACGCATGAACACAAAGACAAGACCGCGAACAAAAGAACAGTAAACACAGCCATGTGGAAGCGCGAGGTGCACCAACAAACATCACAATAAATATGAACAATACATCAATAAAGCATTTCCATTCATTTGATGTTCTAAGTTGGTTCCCTCAGACACGCTTTCTGTTTCTACAGGATTTTGGAGAACGTCTGCGGAATCATCTGTGGGGTCAGACACCGATGTTGGAGGGGACAGTCTCTGTTCTAGTGGATCTCGATGGTGTTGGATGGATTGAGGGTGGGACGTTTGCTCCTGATTGTTTCCAGAAAGTTAAAAGCATCCAGTTCATTAAACCTCACGACAACGTGTTTGATTTTATTTGCTGTGGTAAGAAGACTGAAACATCGGAGTCCCAATTAACCTTCTACAACAAAATGCCAGCAAACAAATAACCAAAAATAAATGTTCTCTTTCATTAACAACAGTGTTAAAGGTTCTCTAGAGCGCCGCCCATCAGCTCAGATGACTGAATGTTTTCAGTCGGCTCACGGTTTCACTTTAGATTGAGAGTTTTAATAAACACACGTATTTATTTATCTTCAGATGCATTTTATTCGTTATATTCTACATCTGGGCTTTAAACCAACAGGATGACCTCACGAGCTGATCGGTCAGTGTGGATCTGGACTGATCTGGACTGATTCAAACCTCAGCTCTGGAGCGGTGAGCGGGGAACGGCAGCTTGTCTTCTTGGGGACCGGATCACGGCTCCGTCCTTCCCGCCCCTGGCCAGCCTCGGGTCGCTCCTCTTGTCTTTGGGAGCCTGAGGCTCCTCGTTAATACCTCACAGATCTGCTGCACCACTGGAAACAAAAAAAAACCACAACTGAATCTGAGAGTAAAAGCTGGTGAGTTCATCCGATTAAAAATGGAAATGATCCGACACCCAGGCGAGAGGTGGAGCGTCGGACCGCTCGTGTTCTGGAAAAATCAGATCAGAAGTATGAGAACCCGCTCCTTTTCCACCCACGGGCTTTAATCTTTGGGATCTAAAGATTAGGGAGGGGTAGCTCAGTGGTCAGGGTGTTGGGCTCTCAATCTGAAGGTTGTGGGTTCAATCCCAGGTCCACTGAAGCTACCAGTGTGGCTCCTTGAGCGAGACCCTTAACCCTCATTGCTTCAGGGATGTTGTGATGAACCCTGTGCTTCACCTTGTAAGTCACTTTAAAAGCGTCCAACAAATGACCAAATGACCAAATGTAATGTAAGATGAGATGTGAGGGGTGTCTTTATATTTTTGGTTTGCGCAGCGTATAGAGATCAGTATGAATGATCATTCCCTTGACATTGGGTCATTCCAGTGTTTGAGGTGCAGTGATGGTTAAGGTCCTGGAGATGACCAGCAGGCAGTAGAGTTTTCGGGCCTCACCCTCACGCACCACGAGTGTTCTGGAGTCTCTGAATCCTTTGATGATGTCATGAACATCTGAATCCTTTGAAGATGTCATGAACGTCTGAATCCTTTGATGATGTCATGAACATCTGAATCCTTTGATGATGTCATGAACGCCGGGTGATGAGGATAACTTAAACGCCGTTGCTATGTGACGCTGGGTAACACCATTCTGATCTTTCTGTGTAACGAAGGTGGAATGATGATCCTCTCACCATCTTGTCTTCTGAGAGACTCTGACGCTCTGAGAAGCTCTTTTTAAACCCAATCATGTTGTCAATTGACCTAATTAGTGCTAATTGGTCTTCCAGATGTTCGTTATATACTCAATTTCCCTTCTCCAGCCTCTTATTGCTCCTTGTACCCAACTTTTTTTGGGGATTTGTTGATGCTGTGAATTTCTGATTCAACATATTTTTCCTTTAAAATGTTCCATTCTCACGGTGGCTTTGGCATGTTCTCCTCTCAGCTCTAGGGATTCCCGGTTCGAATCCCCATCTGGGTGGAGTTTGCATGTTCTCCCCATGTCCGCGTAGGTTTCCTCCGGGTTCTCCGGTTTCTTCCCACAGTCCAAAAACATAGATCAAGTCAATTGAATGAAGATGATGAATGGATGAATGTTCTATTCTCTCAGATTAAACCTTTGATCTGTGATTTCTGTTTTATTATTAACGGCGTTTGCGTCTCCACATCATTACATTCGGTTGTTATTGATGATTTGTTGACTTTTTCGGAAGCCGGTTTGCAGAGTTCTGATTCCAGTGGCTCCATCTTTGTTCTTCTTGCTGAAGGTTTTATTAAAACGGCGTGATGAAGGCTTTAGAACGTCCTCGTCACACACCACTAATTAGCGTGGCCACTAAACGGCGAGCCGGCGGTGCGGCGCCGGCGTTCCTCTGCTGTCTCCTCACATTTCCGTCAGCGGAGCGACGGCGTCCTCACGCTCGGTGACAGACGCGGTGCGGCCGTCGCCCGTGGCACGGGGGTAACTCTGAGGGCAGAACCGTTCAGATGTTCCGTTTGTTGCGTTAACCCTCGTTGTTCCTGCATTAACCCCGCTGTCACTTCCACTCACTCCACAGATCATCCACCACCTTACACAAGGACCTCACGCTCACAGCTCCACCTTCATTCCTATCCCGTCACATTCTCATATTAGTTCAGTTTTAATCCCGCATTCATTCCAAAAGGTTCTGATCTCATTCCCAATACATTCCCCTTACGTTCCAATCACATTCCATTCCATGATATTAATGATATTGACGAGGATACCTTTATTAATCCCACAATTGATGATATCGATGATATTTAATTGATGATATTTAATTGATGATATTTAATTGATATTTAATTGATGATATTGATGATATTGATGAGGATACCTTTATTAATCCCACAATAAGGAAATAACATTGGGAAAGGACCAGACAGGTGATTAAACACCAGCCCTGGACTTAACGAGGCTCTCGGACCCATCTCACTGAAACAGTGGAGGTGAGATTAAAGGGGGTGGAGGGGGGGTCTGTGATGTCACAGGGAACTGTCTTTGGAACAGTTGTAGGTATTAGGACTCGGCAGCAGCGGTTCTTCTGGGGGAGGAACTGACTCCTGAGAGCTACGTTCTGATCACACGGCCCGGAAAAGCTGAATGAGACATCATGTTCAGACGAGACACATTTAGAGTGAATCCCTCCGTCTCCGTCCGTCCGCCGCTCTCCAGTTCCCAACCTCGTCAAGAAGACACTGTCAACAACACTGAGAGAGCGTTTAATCAAACCCATGAGGTTCTCATTTCATAAAGCAGCTGCTAGAAGAGTCCGAACAGACGGGACAAGACCCAGAGGACAAACAGGGTTTTGATAAGAATTAGAGAGAGGGACACAGAGGAACACAGAGGGACAGAGAGGGATGGAGAAGAACAGAGAGGCCTTCCACGAGAGAGAGAGAGAGAGAGCGAGAGAAAGCGATTCATTCCGATCCGATTCTAATCCGATCTCAACCATGTGACTCTGACCGTGACTCTGACTGCAGTCCATAATAATCCCGTCCTAAAGCCGTCCACTCGCAGTCCTCACTCAGTCCAGTTTCATTTCTAATTTATTCTAAACAAATTCCTATTTCTATTTGAACCGTATTCCAATCCCATTTCCAAAACATTTTAATCCTCTCTAATCCCTTTAATATCGTTCCCAATCCGTTCCAATTCTATTAGAACTTTAATCCTAATTCCACAGACGGCGTGTCTTCAGCGCTGCGCCCGCAGCCTCCAACAACAACGGACCTGTACGGTCTGAGGAACGCATTCCAACAACCAAGAGAACGTTCTGCCGTCGCTTCACAGGCGCCGAGAAAAGAAATCACACGTTCCCGTTAGAATCGCACGAGGGCCGCACGGTGGCCCAGTGTTTAACATGTTCTCCTCTCACTGTTGGGGATCCAGGTTCGAATCCCAAACTGGGTGGTTTGCATGTTCTCCCCGCAGCCGTGTGGGTTCCTCAGGTTTCTCCGGTTTCCTCCCACGGTCCCAAAACATGGATTCAAGGTGAATTAAATGCTCTAAATTGCCCCATATAGTATAGGATGTGTCCTCAGTGTGTCTGCCCAACGCCCAAAACGTCCCCCCCTCCCCCCGCATGACCAAATGCTGACCCAAACGTAAAGGCATTAACCTCAACGGCGTAGCACCCCGCAGCGGGATGAGGAACGTCTTCCACCCGTCAGACTGTGAGAACATGAAGTTTAAAGTGTTTGCTTTGTTTTGCGCTGCTCTTTTGTTAACGACGTTGTTTCGATTTTATCTAATTACCTTTAATACGTCTCTGATCATTCACACCGTGTCTTCTCATGATGAAGCACATTAATAAATCCTCTTAAATCAGCTGAACGGTGAGATTCTCTAACTCGGTGTTCCAGTTCAGGCTGATTCAGCGTTATCCCTCAGTCAGTCAGTAATTACACCTCTTTTCTTCTCCATTACAAAGAGCCGTTGGGGTTTTAATGGCGGCGCCGTCACCTCCACCCGCTCCGTTAGCTCCTCAGTTTCACTTCCTGAATGAGGACTCAGACGAAGCTCATTAACACCAGGATAAACATGGCTCTCACTTCAGGAACATTTATAAGGAACCCTGGAATCCACTGATATCCCATAACCCCGAACGGGTTCTACAACCAGACTAAAATCTGACACTGTGGTTTAAAACATGAAAACCACCCTCTAAGCGAGACAGGGACAGGGTTCCAGACTGACGCACCATGTGCTTTAAAGAAGATAACATAAAAAAAAATATATAATATTAATTATACTGGGCGGCACGGTGGCTTAGTGGTTTAGCATGTTCTCCTCTCAGCACTAGGGATTCCCGGTTCGAATCCCCATCTGGGTGGAGTTTCCATGTTCTCCCCGTATCCGTGTGGGTTTCCTCTGGGTTCTGCGGTTTCCTCCAACAGTCCAAATTCTCCTAAATTGCCCCATATAGAGTGTGTGTGTGTGAGTGAGTGTGTGTCCAGTGATAGATTGCCCCCCTGTCCTGGGTGTATCTACCCAGCGCCCGAAACGTTCTCCCCTGAATGGGCATGGGGAACCCCCCCCCCCCCCCGACCCTAATACATGATAAAGCTGAAGATAATGAATGAATGAAAAAAGATTTGAATTTGGACCAATCAGGGAACAGTTACCTCAGTCATGTTCCCTGCAGAAATATTTAAACATTCATTCATTCATTATCTTCCTCTTAATGTTCTACTAGGGTCGCGGTCGTGGGGGGGGGGGGGGGGTTCCCCATGCCCATCCAGGGGAGGACGTTTCGTGCTCTGGGCAGATACACCCAGGACAGGATGCCTATCAATCACTGGACACGTTCTTACACACACTATATGGGGCAATTTAGAGCATTCAATTCACCTTGAATCCATGTTTTTTGGACTGTGGGAGGAACCTGGACCCATAGCTCTGAGAGGAGAACATGTTAAACACTAAGCCTCCGAGTTAAAACATTTCTTATTTAAATTCTGTAAAGACGATAAGGCTGCAGCTTTAAACAGCGATATGAAGACGTGCAGAACATCCAGAACCCAATATGAACCCCGATGCAGGGCAATTAGACAGACGCTGGTTAGTTACCCTGACAGAACCCTGACAGAACCCTGACAGGACGTGATGCTGCGCGGACTTTCAGGATGTAAAGCTCTAACATGCTGCAGGCTTTTCAGGGTGCAGTGTGTACAGCGGGAGCACTTTATAAATTAGGGAGGTGTGTTGAGCAGACACAGTGTGTGTGTGTTAACCATTCACACACTCCATTACAGAACCCGCTGGATGTTTGTGCCGTGTGGTGAGAGTGAGAGCTCAGGTACCAAGTTCCGTGGTTCTGCAGCTCATTACTTTCCACTCAGGATGAAACGTGATATTCCATTTAAAGACTCGTAACTCTGAATCCGTTCAGCAGAGCGTTCCGCTACGTCCCGCTCCACACACACCGACAGGAGAACATTACACCCCGCCTTCTGATTCCGGGGACATTAGGACAAACGTGGAGCTCTCTTTAAATAGAAACATTCATTCATTATCTTCCGCTTTATCCTCTATTAGGGTTGCGGGCGGGGGGCGGGGGGGGGGGGGGGTTCCCCATGCCCATCTAGGGGAGAACGTTTCGGGGGTTGGGCAGATACACCCAGGACAGGGGAACAATCTATCGCTGGACACACACTCACACACTCTATATGGGGCAATTTGGAGAACTCAATTGACTTGATCCATGTTTTTGGACTGTGAGAGGAAACCGGAGAACCCGGAGGAAACCCACATGGACACGGTTTAGAACATGGAACCTCCACCCAGATGGGTATTCGAACTGGGAATCCCCAGTGCTGAGAGGAGAACATGCTAAACCACTAAGCCACCGTGCCGCCCTAAATAGAACCAAACCTGAGCAATTAAAGAGGACGCATCTGATTTATAAATGAGTCCATCACGTTCTCCAGATGCAGAACAGCTGCCGGAAAAAACACAGGAATGCTAATCTGATCAACTTCATTTAAATGACTTTTCATAAATTGTCTGACACGCTGCTCATGAATAATTCAGATCTGCTCTAATGCCTCCGGGGCGACTTTCAGAAACCGTTAAAGGGGGAGAACAGACCAACGACCGACGATCAGCACAATAACAATAATCACCAGGAAAAGTGGAACGCCACTAATTACTCTCATCAACCCCCCCCCCACACTCTCCCCTCCCCCCGGACCCAACACTGTATACATTCACATGTGTTTATAGATTCAGTTAAATGTTTGAACTTGAGCGCTCACCCTCTCGTTATCGGTGGACTGATCCAGCTCCAGGTTTTTGGAGGGAATCGTTAATTCTCTGAGTTTATTGTGTGAACTGATGGATGATTCTCACCGTTCTGACGGCAGGACGCGGGCTCTCTAGGACATCTGGAGAAACACTGTAGTTAACATCGTCTTCGGCGTTGATATGATTGAAATGCTGGGTGGTGGCACACTGGTTTAGTGGTTTAGCATGTTCTCCTCTCAGTGCTAGGGATTCCCGGTTCGAATCCCCATCTGGGTGGAGTTTCCATGTCCTCCCCGTGTCTGCGTGGGTTTCCTCCGGGTTCGCCGGTTTCCTCCCACAGTCCAAAAACATGCATCAAGTCAATTGAGTTCTCCAAATTGCCCCATATAGAGTGTGTGTGTGAGTGAGTGTGTGTCCAGTGATAGATTGGCGTCCTGACCTGGGTGTATCTGCCCGGCGCCCGAAGCGTTCTCCCCTGGATGGGCATGGGGAACCCCCCCCGCGACCCTAATAGAGGATAAAGCGGGAGATAATGGATGAATGAAATGCTGGGTTATAGAGCTGTATTGAGTTTGGGGGGTCAGCTGGAGGCTGGGGGTCAGAGTCTGGATCATCTGAATCTCAGATGAAGGTTCCGTCTGACAGCCTGAACGCTTCTCCTCCAGACTGAATGTGAGCTGTGAATTCAGGCCCTTCTTCCCCTCCATGCTGCTGAATGTCTGAAACCCAATAAGCACCTGCAGAGACCTCACTCCCAAATAAATTTCACAGCCTTCACATTCAGGGCACGCCTGTATCTGTTTGGCTAGTCACTCGTGGAAAAGAATAAAAAAAACACCTTAAAGCTTTTTCCCGTCCACTGACAGATGTCTCCATAAAAGGTGCTGTAGATATTTTTATTGGTATTATGAGCAGAAGAAACAGATTGGACATCAACATCAGACTCGCAGCGTTTCAGATGAAAATATAAAAATGTATCTGACTTCATTTACATTTAATTACACAACTCCATTAAACACCAGAACATAGTGTCACCAGCACCCGCCCACACACTGATACCACCGCCCAGCGTGGGCCGCCTCCCAACGCCCAGTGATGGAGGACACTGTGGACATTTCATTTGTTTTTTATATTATTTTATAATATATGAAATAATAAAAAATATATAAAATAATCCATCCATCCATTATCCTCCGCTTTATCCTCTATTAGGGTCATGGGGGGGGGGGGTCCCAATGCCCATCCAGGGGAGAACATTTCAGGCGCTGGGCAGATACACCCAGGACAGGGGGGCAATCCATCGCTGGGCACACACTCACACTCTATATGGGACAATTTGGAGAACTCAATTGACCTTGATCCATGTTTTTGGACTGTGGGAGCAAACCCGGAGGAAACCCACGCGGACACAGGGAGGGAAAGGAAACTCCATCCAGATGGGGATTCGAAATGGGAATCTCTAGCACTGAGAGGAGAACATGCTAACCACTAAGCCACCGTGCCTTTCCATTTTGTTTTTTTATATTATTTTCTAAAATATAAAATAATTAAAAAATAAAATAAAATAAAATTATTATTATTATTATTATTATTATTATTATTATTATGATAAAATAAAATTCTAGTATTTTATAATCAGAACACTTCAAATAAATAGAATGGATTCATCTTTAATCCTCGGATGCAGTAAAGGTATAAGGATGAAGCTCGTGTGACGTGATGTTTCTCGTTTACGTGAATGATTTTGTTGGCAATTAACTTCTAAATAAAAACAAGTCTTCAGATTCAATAGCCAATTGAACCCGTAAATAAATAAGAGATAAAATCAAAGGCACTAAACGCCGCTCGGCCGGTTTTAATTGCGGCATTGGCGATGCGCTCGCAAGCGTAACCCAGATATTTAACAGCCATTGCTTTTTCATTCCTTGTTGGGTGTAAAGCATCACTTTCTCCCCCGGTGTAAATCGTTTAAAGCGTTCCAGTCATTAGCCGCTCTAATCAAAACGCCTCTCTTTTATTTCAGGCCGCTTTACCCCCGCGCCGCACCGCGCCGCGCCGCGCCTCCCCAACGCCCGCGCTGCAGGAACGGGTCTGCAGAGTGTGAGGGCACCACTGATTAATCTGACCTTAATTGTGGAAACGACGCCGTGTCATGCTTTGAAGGTCATTATTAGACGTCCAGAAAAGAAAACAATAAAGAATGAAATAGAGGCGTCACGCCATGCCGTACATGAGCTCACAGATGCAAATGATTGGCTGAGGTCGATGAGCCATTTTGATCTCTATCACTTATCCAAAGTCCAACCACCCAACGGACGACTGTCACATGATCACAAACTGATGCCTCAGCGGATGATCGTCTCTCACACCGTGATCTTCTGATCTTCTGATCTTCTGATTCAGGACATGTTCACATGAAGCTGATGCTGAGGTCCAGCTGAGCTGAGGGTTGATGGTGCACTGACTCTCGTCCTGCTGCATTCAGATGGAAAATCAATTCTGTAACTGCAGCGCACGCCGATTCTGACATCCTCAAACAAGAACCCTCAGACTCAGAGTCTCATCTCTCATCATCCTTCATCCTGAAAAAGTCATCATCTTCCTCACCAAATCTCAAATTCACACATTCTTCATCCTCATCACTCAGATACAATCATTCATCCGTCCATTATCTCCCACTTTATCCTCTATTAGGGTTGTGTGGGGGGGTTCCCCATGCCCATCCAGGGGAGAACGTTTCGGGCGCTGGGCAGATACACCCAGGACAGGGGGGCAATCTATCACTGGACACACACTCACTCACACACACACACACACACACACTCTATATGGGGCAATTTGGAGAACTCAATTGACCTTGATCCATGTTTTTGGACTGTGGGAGGAAACCGGAGAACCCGGAGGAAACCCATGCAGACACGGGGAGGACATGGAAACTCCACCCAGATGGGGATTCGAACCGGTAATCCCTAGCACTGAGAGGAGAACATGCTAAACCACTAAGCCACCGGGCCGCCACTCAGATACAATTTATTTTAATTAGCTTCATTGTGGGAGTGGACCTGCTTTTGATTGGTGATCTGTGTTGCTCCACCTTCTACCCATAATGCACGGCGGGCCTCAGGACCCGGATTTGAATTTGCAGTCCCGATGAATGGATGAATGAATGAATGAATTGATGATGTCATAGTGGAGCAGCTCAGAGCGGGTTCAGGTTTTTAACAGGTTTATTATTATTCTGTGTTTCTTGGTTCTAAATGATTAAGCGTGAGATCAAAGGAATCGTTAATTCCCAGCTGTTTAACTTCGTTAATGTTGTGGAGTCAGGCGGCGCGATCAGCATCATAAAGATTAAAACCATGTTTGTTTTTATAAAATCTCTTCAAATTCATTCATCACGCACATTTTCTTTACTGTTAGAAAGAAATACTGTAATAAAAACAATAAAAACAATAAAAACAATTAAAACTACAAAAACAATTAAAACAATTAAAACAATAAAAACAATTAAAACAATAAAAACAATAAAAACAATTAAAACAATAAAAACAATTAAAACAATAAAAACAATTAAAACAATAAAAACAATTAAAACAATAAAAACATACTTTTTGTGATTCATAAGAAAGCAAGAGAGTCTCATAAGAGCCCAACCTTTAACCTTTAACCTTTAACCTTTAACCTGGTGATGAGTTCTGTATTTTTGTGTTTAGTTCACGGCTCCAAAACTTTTTTCGTTCCCCTCTCCCCTCTCTCAGGTCGCTGACCTTTCACCTCCGATGGGTGGAGCCTGTGGCATGGAGATTGTGGAGTGATGGGAGGAGTCTGGTCCGTATCCGTTGGGTTTCTTTAATGTGAACTGTAGGGGTGTCTTCAACTAAGGATTTTCATAGTCGAATCTGATTCGTCAGATTTTCCCTATAGTCGACTGATAGTCGAATCAGTTAAAATTTCACCACAAGATGGCGCTATAAGCGTGTTTTTTTGTTTTTTATATTTTACTTGTTTTTCTAGAGCACCGTAAATGGGTTCCCCGTTCTGGACTTTTTCCACTTCAAAGGAAAAACCTAAAAAAAAAACAACTAGAAATTAGGATGATTTTATTTGACAAAAGGCTATATATATAATGAAAACAAAGACATTTCATGTAAAAACTAATTCTTAGCAGCAGCCATGGGCGCCCCCATGTGGTCAAAATGGTACATTCGACTATGAGGTTCATAGTCGACTACGGTTCTCCGAATCGAATCGTCGAATCAGCGAATATTGCAGCTCACCCCTAGTGAACTGTGGTACCTCTGCAGGCTGAGGCGTGTGGTGCGGTGCAGACGGGGCGTCCGCATACTTTGGGGCCTCTCATTAAAACTGATTCATTCTAATTGCTGAGGATCTTGTTATTGCTGAGTAATGAAGACGCTTTGTGCTGTAAGGTCATGGCGTTCTCACCGGGATAGGCTGGAGGATCTGCACGGAATCATACGGCAGACAGACGCAGATCTAAACGCCACGTCCTCACCCCCCCCCCCCCGCCCGCCCGCCCGCCCGCTTCCTCATTATCCATCATCTCTTCCAACCAGCTGAAGCAGAAAGGGCTGGATTCCCCCAGTTGCCTCATTACGACGTTTCCTGGTTCCATTCATCTGACGTGCTCCCCCCCTCCCCCCCCCCCCCCCCCCCCCCCACGCAGGCCAGGCCTCGGCGCAGACGACTGGAAAGCAGGCAGAAAATCAATCCGCTGCTTTTAATTAAGAGAAATCAAGCCGGCGGGGGCAGGGAGCAGATCCGGCAGCGGGACCGCTCCACTCTCTGTTTGGAGTTCCTTCATCACGCCGCGCTGCACCGTGCCGTCGACGTTCCGTTACAGCGGCGCGCAGACGGGTTGGTGCAGCCGGGTTGGTGCAGCTGGGTCGGTGTCGGTGCAGCCGGGTTGGTGTCGGGGCATTGGCGTGGTCGGTGTCAGTGCACCCGGGTTGGTGCAGCTGGGTTGGTGCAGCCGGGTCGTTGTCGGCGCAGTCGGGTTGGTGTCAGTGCAGCTGTGTCTGTGTTGGGGCAGCCGGGTCGGTGTCGGTGCAGCCGGGTCGGTGTCGGGGCATTGGCGTGGTTGGTGTCGGTGCAGCCGGGTCGGTGTCGGGGCATTGGCGTGGTTGGTGTCGGTGCAGCCGGGTCGGTGTCGGGGCATTGGCGTGGTTGGTGTCGGTGCAGCCGGGTCGGTGTCGGGGCATTGGCGTGGTTGGTGTCGGTGCAGCCGGGTCGGTGTCGGGGCATTGGCGTGGTTGGTGTCGCAGCCGGGTCGGTGTCGGGGCATTGGCGTGGTTGGTGTCGGTGCAGCCGGGTCGGTGTCGGGGCATTGGCGTGGTTGGTGTCGGTGCAGCCGGGTCGGTGTCGGGGCATTGGCGTGGTTGGTGTCGGTGCAGCCGGGTCGGTGTCGGGGCATTGGCGTGGTTGGTGTCGGTGCAGCCGGGTCGGTGTCGGGGCATTGGCGTGGTTGGTGTCGGTGCAGCCGGGTCGGTGTCGGGGCATTGGCGTGGTTGGTGTCGGTGCAGCCGGGTCGGTGTCGGGGCATTGGCGTGGTTGGTGTCGGTGCAGCCGGGTCGGTGTCGGGGCATTGGCGTGGTTGGTGTCGGTGCAGCCGGGTCGGTGTTGGGGCATTGGCGTGGTTGGTGTCGGTGCAGCCGGGTCGGTCTCGGTGCAGCCGGGTCCTTGTTGGCGCAGCCGGGTCGGTGTCGGCGCAGCCGGGTTGGTGCAGCTGGGTAGGTGTCAGTGCAGCCGTGTCTGTGTTGGGGCAGCCGGGTCGGTGTCGGTGCAGCCGGGTCGGTGTCGGCGCAGCCGGGTCGGTGTCGGCGCAGCCGGGTCGGTGCTGCATGAACGCTCTTTATTGCGGTTGCCAGATGCCGCAGGACGACGTTTCCTGTGCAGCTGACGTCAGCTCGGCTGTGCAGTCGGTGCTAACGAGCCGGCGTCCCCGCGCAGCCGCGCACTGATGCTGGTTGGGTTATTAGGTTCCCCCCGCGTGGGGACTCCGGTTATCCTGCGGGTGGATTGGATTAGGACGAGGCCGCGGGGTTCTGACAGCCGTGCTAAAGCACGTAGCGCTAACACAATAACGCTAATCCTTTATAACCTCCATCTGTTCCCAAACTCCCCGCCGTCAGCCGCGCCCGCCGCGCCCGCCGCTCCACACCGCTCCACACCGCGCCCGCCGCGCCGCTCATATTTAAATCAAAGGGATTACGGGCCTGTTGCCAGAGCCTGCAGGACTCCCCTCACATGGGCACCGCATTAAACTCACTCGTGACTCATTAAGCTCCGCCTCCTGTCTGTCCTTTGTTTATATGTCACTCATTCTTATTACGATGGGGTCAGAGGGGGCCCCGGTCCGTATAAGGAAACAGGGGCCCCTCAGACCCCCGATATGAACATTCAGAACCGGGGTCCGTGTGGGTTCTCCAGCTGATACCAATGGATGAAACCGGGCTTCAGGTCAGGCTGGCGGGGGCGGGGGCAGGGGCGGGGGCAGGGGCAGGGGCGGGGGCAGGTGTGAGGGTCTGAATGATGTGATTGGCTGAAAGTTTGCGCTGGTGTTTATCTTGCCGGTGTAAATGCCGAGGCCGCCCACGCTTCCTGCCACGCCGACGGAACAGGTGCTAAATATTCAGCCTCTGGGTGAGAACGGGCGACTGACGGAGCGAGAACCATCACGCTGTTCCGCCGTGACGCACGCCACGGATCAGGAGAGCGAGCGAGCGAGTGGTGAGAG
>JAFMOC010000518.1:302500-370000 GCA_019802505.1 Corydoras sp. C115 | reverse complement strand
AAATAATTATTAATAATGTATTAAAAATGTCGAGAAACACCTCATTCATTCCTCATGCCTCCATCACACGTCTTTAAAACGCTCGGCTGCTGCGCTGATTCAGGGGCTGATTTTCTGCAGCGTCAGCGTCAGCGTCAGGTGGTTGCTGGTTGGTGGTGTAAAGCCTCTGAACTGAAGAGCTTTGTTCTGATGAATTAAATCAGTGTTAATGAGTTTGATTCTTTGCCTTCGTTCATTTCCGTAAAGCCGTCTGAAACCGAATCGTCTGACGCCGGCGTCGAGCTGACGGTTCATTCTGAAACAGAGGAGGATGAATGAGGATGATTACAGCTGGAGGTAAGAACAGCAACCTCCTCCATTCATCAGCGCTGCTGTCACAGGAACGTCACATTCACAATGAGCACGCTTACCCAAAACGACTCACTAACACACTGACTCACAAATGCTATCCATTTAATATGATTCACTGATTCATACAATGATTCAATAAACTTTTACTGAATTAATACTAGAATTAAAGAATGTAGGGTTTAGTAATTTACCAATGAATCACTCCAATAGACTCTTAAAACAAATCCAATCGACTGAACGTCCAACAAATCACATGTGAGAGGGTTAAGTCTTAAATCGTTAGACTAAACGATTCTGAGTTGATTTATATTAAACAAGACTCTAAATGAAGTTCTGAATCAGTTAACCACAGAAGGAGTCGTTCTAAACTGACTCTCTGAATCCCTGACCCAGCTCTCAGTCATATCTTAATTAAAATGATTAAAAGATGAATTTAGTAAACATTCTTTGAGACACAGAATGCAGTTCTGAGAGGACAGGAGGAGGAGCCAGGTGCTTTGTGGTTCGTTTTGGAACTGAATCATGTGACGGCGCTCGGTAGAGCTGTGCGGATCGATACAAATATCGATAATATCGATACCAACGCTGGTATTGGTATTGAACAATACTTGCGTAAAAATATCGATACTCAAGTTTTTTGTGTGTGAAAATTACTTTTTTATTGTTTTGCCTAAGAACAATTCTATTTGAAAAAAAGAAACAAAGAAAGAAAAAACTGTCTAGTGAGGGGAGCATTTTTACTTTATCTTTGTTTTGTCGTTTCTCCTTTTGTACCTCAAAAATATATATTTTCCTCACGTTAAAGCAAACTTTGTTTTATTACTGTTCCATTGTTTCTAAACAAAGATGTCGATTGGGATACATTATTTTGTTGTCACCTACAATGTTTGGGGAAATTCTATACTAGGTCTTTTGGATCAATGAAGCTTAAATATTAAAAAGTATCGGTATCGAATATCGCGATATTGGCCCTGTATTTACTTGGTATCGGATCGATACCAAAATTCTTGGTATCGCACAGCTCTAGCGCTCGGCACTCCTGACCTTCCTCAGCTGAGAGGAACCCTGACATCACAGCGCTGAACTCCTCCGGCTCCGGCCGTCGGGTTTCCCACGGCACGCAGCCGGGAACGCCACACAGAGACATCAGAGAACTCCGCCCTCGTCCTCATTTAGCCGTCCGTACGCTTATTAAAGATCTGTGTTCATACAGGACTTTTATTTTGTAATGGAGGATGATTACATTAAATAATTAACAGTTTTACTTACGTGAAGTATCGGAATCCTCCCCCGCTGATTGGCTGTCACTCTCATGACCCACACATGTCTATAAATAAACGCAGGTTCATTGGTTGGAGCTCACGAGGGGCGTGGCCTCTTTTTGAACGCAGTCTCATTTAGGGTCAAAGTGAAGGTCTGATTTAATTACAATTACACACACACATCAGTGAATGCACCTTAATTATGAAGTGTGTGTGTGTGTGTGTGTGTGTGTGTGTGTGTGTGTGTGTGTGTGTGTGTGTGTGTGTGTGTGTGTGTGAGTGTGTGAGTGTGTGTGTGTGTGTGTGTTTATTAATGACACATATTAAAACACCAGTGAGCATCATCATTCATATGTTTATGTGTACACCAGAGTGAACATAATGATGCAGTTAATAGCAGCATGTCTACATCATTTTGTCTGTGTGTGTGTGTGTGTGTGTGTGTGTGTGTGTGTGTGTGTGTGCGCCTGTGTGTGTCTGTGTGTGTGTGTGTGTGTGTGTGTGTGTCTGTGTGTAACACAGTTAATGGCACATATGTCAACTGTTGTCAGTGTGCAGTATTTTTCTTGTGTATATGTGTGTGTGTGTGTGTGTGTGTGTGTGTGTGTGTGTGTGTACGTGTGTGTGTGTGTGTGTGTGTGTTATAATGCTTCTAATGTCCATATGTATGCCCATATTTCATGTGTGTATTACAAAATATTGTGTGTATAATAACACTGGTAATGGCAGAGAGTGTCAGACCTTATCTATTAGCATCATTATTCTTGTGTGTGTGTGAGTGTATGTGTGTGTGTGTGTGTGTGTGTGTGTGTGTGTGTGTGTGTGTGTGTGTGTGTGCGTGTGTTTCTGTGCCTTGTAACAGCAAGTTATTAATCATTCTCTGTCCTTGTCCTAGTTTAGCCAGAATGCAAGTAAAGAGATGATGATGAGTGGAAATCGCGCCCCATTTTCACCTCGATGATGAAACACACACACACACACACACACACACACACACACACACACTCACACACACACACATACACACACTGCAGTCACACCCACCTCCAGAGAAATACACTGATGTAAACACTGCCCCCTAGATTTTATCTATCACATGGTCTGAAGTATGTGGACACACCAACATTCCACTGTGGGGTATAATCTGTGGGGTGTAATCTGTGGGGTATAATCTGTGGGGTGTAATCTGTGGGGTGTAATCTGTGGGGTATAATCTGTGGGGTGTAATCTGTGGGGTGTAATCTGTGGGGTGTAATCTGTGGGGTGTAATCTGTGGGGTATAATCTGTGGGGTGTAATCTGTGGGGTGTAATCTGTGGGGTGTAATCTGTGGGGTGTAATCTGTGGGGTGTAATCTGTGGGGTGTAATCTGTGGGGTGTAATCTGTGGGGTGTAATCTGTGGGGTATAATCTGTGGGGTGTAATCTGTGGGGTGTAATCTGTGGGGTGTAATCTGTGGGGTGTAATCTGTGGGGGGTAATCTGTGGGGTGTACACAGAATGAATCCCTCACATCAGACGGTATAATATTTGAGGGAATGATTAAAGTGAAAGGACGGCGTCAGGGATTTCACGCGGTTTCGGATCAATGAGCTACGGCCTGTAATTAGAGCGGAGACGGGCGGTGGCAGTGATACGGTGGCCCAAAGCTAATTACTCCTGATAGATAGAGCTTAATTAAAAGCTCGTAAAGTCCGAGTGTCTGAGTGAGACATCACTCTTTTGTTTAACGCGTGATGTGGTGGGTGGGTTTGATAAGGCATGATGGGAACCGGAAGCCTAATAATTCTGTAATGGAGAAACCAGCATGACTTTAGGTCAGTGTGTGTGAGTGTGAGTGTGTGTGTGTGTGTGTGTGAGAGAGAGTGTGTGTGTGTGTGAGAGTGTGTGTGTGTGTGTGTGTGTGAGTGTTGTGCTCTTATCAGAAGGAGGGAAATTTGTTGGATTGTAATACTTAGCGCAGGAACAGCTGGTGGAGAGCAGATACCTGCACCGTCTGCTAATTCAGTGAGGGGGGGGGGGCAAACAGAAAGAGAGAGAGAGAGAGAGACCAACACACACACACACACACACACACACACACACACACACACCTCTACCTTTATTTAAATATTTAAATCTATATGTATATATTACACTATTTCATTGTATTTGTATATTATGTACATTTTTTGTAAATTTGTAATTGTTTTTTTTGTTTTTATTTTGTAAACCAGCTTTGTGCAACACCAATGTTTAATTTGTCATCAAATAAAGCTTTAAAAGGTTCTCCACGTTTATAAAGCTGATGATGTAAATGCAGCAGTCTGAATGTTCTGGATTGGGATTAGATTCTAATGATGGATCATTTTAATTCCGTCAGTTTTATGTGAGAATCTTCACTGAGCTGATGTTCAACACCATCAGAACCGACACCATCAGAACCGACACCATCAGAACCGACATCAGAACCGACACCATCAGAACTGACACCATCAGAACTGACACCATCAGAACCGACACCATCAGAATCAAAATCAGAACCGACACCATCAGAACCGACACCATCAGAACTGACACCATCAGAACCGACACCATCAGAACCGACATCAGAACCGACACCATCAGAACTGACACCATCAGAACCGACACCATCAGAATCAAAATCAGAACCGACACCATCAGAACCGACACCATCAGAACCGGCACCATCAGAACCGACACCATCAGAACTGACATCAGGACCGACACCATCAGAACCGACACCATCAGAACCTACACCCTCGTCTTCATTAAGGCGGTGGCCCGTGTTCTCTGGGTCCTCTGGGTTCTGTTTGTTTCCGAGGCGGCGGCCCGTGTTCTCTGGGTTCTGTTTGTTTCCGAGGCGGCGGCCCGTGTTCTCTGGGTTCTGTTTGTGTCTGAGGCGGCGTCCAGCAGGAATGAGGCATCACTCATCGGGACGGCGGGCGTCTCACAGATGGATGACTCCGCTGAGTGAGCCGTGCCTTATGGGTAATTCTTTGACATGTTCTTTCATAACTCGGCCCGCGGCCGGCCGACACGCGGCGCTGACTCAGCATCACCCCGCAGAACGGTCCGTCAGACCCGAGTTCCGACAGCCGGCTGGGTTCTGACCGTCGTCATGTCGTCCACAAGAACCTGTCCACAAACAGAGAGTGGACACAGGGTTTAAACTCCAGTAGCGGCACCTCCATGTCAGTCACGGGGAACCACCACAACCACTGCGGGATGAATTGGGATGCTGAGTCAGATCTGTCATTTCATTCATTCATTACCTTCCATTTAATCATCTACTAGAGTTGTGTGGGGGGGGATCCCTCATTTCTAACCAATGGAGAACGTTTCGGGCGCTGGGCAGATGCACTCAGGACAGGACGCCAATCTATCACTGGACACACACTCACACACACAGACACACACACTCTATGGGGCAATTTAGAGCTTTCTATCGATCCTCGGCGCTGAGAGGAGAACATGCCAACCAATAAGCCCTGTCATTTAATTTTAATGACCTGAATTGGTGGATGATGCCGTCCTCTGGAACGTTCTAAAGACCCACTCCACCCTGCGGGGACACTGATTATTAAACTGAGACTCGAGATCAAACGCTTTTCTTTAATCAGACTCATTCACAATTAAAAAGCATCCCCCCCCCCCCCTCAGCCTCCCGGTGGATGGTCGTCATGAAGCTGAGCTTTTAAAGGTGTGGAGAACACAGAGGATCATGAAGGATGAACGGCTGCTGAATCAGCAGGATCTCCCATCAGCAGCGACAGCGTCACGCCGTTCACCTCCACTGATGAATTATTAAAGACCACAGCTCGCATTCACCTTCCAGCAGCGAGAGCAGAGCGGCGAGAGCAGAGAGAGCAGAGCGGCGAGAGCAGAGCGAGAGCAGAGAGAGCAGAGCGGCGAGAGCAGAGCGACAGCATCGCGCCGTTCACCTCCACTGATGAATTATTAAAGACCACAGCTCGCATTCACCCCCCAGCAGCGAGAGCAGAGCAGCGAGAGCAGAGCGGCGAGAGCAGAGTGGCGAGAGCAGAGCAGAGTGGCGAGTGCAGATAGAGCAGAGCAGTGAGAGCAGAGAGAGCAGAGCGGCGAGAGCAGAGCGGCGAGAGCAGAGCGGCGAGAGCAGAGCGAGAGCAGAGAGAGCAGAGCGAGAGCAGAGAGAGCAGAGTGGTGAGAGCAGAAAGAGCAGAGCGAGAGCGGAGCTGCGAGAGCCGAGCGGCAAGAGCAAGAGCAGAGCGGCGAGAGCAGAGCGGCGAGAGCAGAGCGGCGAGAGCAGAAGCTCTTAAAAATATAAAGACGTTCAGAACCGGGATAGGATCCAGTATTCATGATCCTTTGTGGAGTTCAGTTTTCAGGCCGTGTATAAAGTCAGCTGACGAGCCATCGTCACGTTTCCTAATTAAACCTTTAATGATCTGAAAAAGTGAACACCTTCAGACGTCAGGAGAACATGCTCAGTCTGAACAGAACAGACCGTACTGCCCGGAATCGAACCCCGGCCGGTCAGCTGTGAGGTATGAGCATTAACAGGTTCTCCTCCTCACTGTGAGGTATGAGCATTAACAGGTTCTCCTCCTCACTGTAAGGTCGTATCTTTAATAAATTAAAGGTTATTATTTTAATAAGTCCTGTGTTTTTAGGCTGAATGTCGCGGTGCTTTGACCCCGCTGATCTCCGGACGGTCACATGTTCAGCTTTATTTATTTTATTTACAGAAACAGAAATGGAAGGTGCATCTTTTTATAGCGCTGTTGCCGAGCAACACCTCTGAATCCAGAGCATCATGAAAAGCCTCGATACGTTCCTCATTCATCTTTTTATTGATGTCATCATCATTCCTCCATAAACACACCGACAACACCGGGACAGGCCCCAGAGGAACCTACAGCCACCTCCGTGATGGAGGTGCAACCATCAGATCAGATGAAATGCATCGAGCTTGGACTCCAGATCTTCGGTGAACATCCACCGACAGAGGGAACATCATCAGAGCTGCAGGACCTTCAGACCCCCCCTTAACTGTTTAACAGAGCACCATGTGATATAAAAGATCTAATCCAGAAGAACCACGGTTCCTCCTCTGTGATCATGTCTAACCTGCAGCGCTCTCCTGACCCGTGGTCTTCGTCTCGAGGGCTCCTCTCCCTCCTCGGCTCTTGATATCTAAACGCTGATGATTCGGTAGCGTCGCTCTGCTCTTGTTCTTGTTCTTCGGGGCCGCAGCTCCGAACCCTGCGGCGCGGTCAGTTCTCCGGCGGTGCCGCCCCTCGGGGGCTGCGAGGATGATGAAGGGCCCTCAACGTCTGATTCATCATCTCTGAGGGCTGTTGAAAGTTGGGACGTGAGCCGAAGAGCTCTCCAGCTCATTATCATCTCCCGTTTCCACCGCCAAGTGCTCCTCAGGACAAAAGCGTCGGATCGTTTGCAGCAGGATGAGTGATTATCATTACTTTCTCTGTTAATTCTGTCTGGAGAACCTTCTGACGGTGCGTCCACGCTCACGTCATCATCATCATCATCATCAACACCATGAGCAACCACGAAAGAAACCTGCATCCATCCTGATTGAGGCACTTTGCTGAATCAGGCTTTGGGATTCAGATAGCTCCTCAGAGTTTACATACTGATCATCATATATTGTCCTCTATGGGATCAGAGACAGTACGTCTTACATTTAGTCATTCAGCAGATGCTTTTATCCAAAGCGACTTACAAATGAGAACATTACAGTCAGACGTTCTGCAGAAAACCAACCTCACTGTAAATTCATCAGACCTGATTGTTATTTGATGCTGCACCCCCCCTCCCTTTTGTATTTTATTTATTTATTTATTTTTTACAACAGGTATTTTGTTAAAGAGATCCGTCTTCAGTAGTTTCTTAAAGCCGTTCAGTGACTCCGCCTTATGGACAGAGTTTGGAAGATGGTTCCACCATGTTGCAGTGGTAAACGCCACGGAGTGAGAATCAGCTCCTCGGTGAGGTGGAACCACCAGGGGGCGATCATCACCGGAGCGAAGTGAACGAGTCGGAGTGTATTTTGAAAAGATAGAGTGAAGGTCGGAGGGGCCAGATCTAGAGATGGTTCTGTAGGCCAGAGTCAGTGACTGGTACTGAATGCAGCAGCTACAGGGAGCCAATGGAGGGACATGAGTGATGGAGGGACATGAGTGATGGAGGGACATGAGTGATGGAGGGACATGAGGGATGAAGGGACATGAGTGATGGAGGGACATGAGTTCTTGGGGGTTAAAGACGAGTCGGGCTGCAGAGTTCTGAATCAGTTGAAGCGTTCTGATTGTGGAAGCGGGGACACCGGTAAGGGTCTTAATCCTCTAATCCTCCATCAGTGAAGACAGGATGCTGAATCAGGACGAAGGTGGAGGGAGGGGGTGATTCTTGGTCCCTCAGTGTGATGTTTAAACCTCCAGCAGCACTGCGGTGTCTGATCCACTGACCACCACGTCAGTGTCCCTGCAGTCTGAATCTGTGACCACTAAGCGCCGGGTCACAAAGTGTTTGGAACACCGTTCCTCCATCTTTCTTGTGAATCCAGCGGATTCATTCCTCTATCTTAACGTTAAGACGTGAACATCCGATCATTTAAAGAAGACAAACATTCATTCTTTATTTTAAATGCACGTTTTGACCGTGATCACGTATCTGAAGCTCAAAGTCCACTCGCAGGGTGCGGGTCTTTATTATATTCTGTAGATCAGCGGTGTGAACATGAAGTTCTGCAGCATTAATGAAGTTAAAGTCTAATGTTTAAGTCTTTCTGTTGGCTTCAGAAGAACGAGCTCGCTCACGGTTCCGCTGCAGGGAGGCTCGGCCGGCGGAGCAGAAAGCTTTTTGCAGAACTGGACGTTTTAACAGGTACGTTTAGTCCTCTCATCACTCAGCACCGCGTGGTCCTCCATTTGCACCCGGTTTCTCTCTAAAGCTGTTATTTTTGCTCCGAAGGCAAACACGGTCATTAAAGGCTCAGCGCTGAGCCGGCCGTCGAGGGTGAAGCCCAGAAAATAAAGGAACATGACTGGTCCTGATTACGAGGCAGGAGACCGGAATAACCGGCAGAGAGACGCCGGATTGGTGGATTAGTTTCTGATGGCTGACTGGAGCAGTTCCAGATGCTCAGGCGTCCTTTCATTTTCCTCTGTTGCTTTAAACGCATTTTCTTCATCCAATCTCTAACGAATCACACTTCAGGTTAATTAACCTGAACCCGGCTGATGGCCCTGGTTAGGGGTTCAGGGTTAGGCTTGGTTTAGGGTTATTTGAGGTTGGGTAAAGTTAGTAAGGGTTAGGATTGGGTTAATGTTAGTAAGGGTGGAGTGGGGTGAGGGTTATTGAGGGGTGGTTTAGGGTTTGGGAAGGGTTAGGTTTAGGTAGGGTTACATAGGGTTAGACTGGGTGGGTTAGGGTTGAGTTAGGGTTAGTAAGGGTTAGGGTTAGGGTTGGTTTAGCGTTAGGGTTAGAGTTAGGTTAGGGTTGGTTGAGAGCAGTAAGGTGGAGGTGTGTGACAGTGAGTGGACACAGGGTTTAAAGTCCAGTAGCCCCACACACAGTGAAACACCTGCACCACCATGCAGCAGTGAGAATCATCCACCACCCCTAACATCCCCCACTGTGGAGGTTCTGTGGAACTGTACTCACTTATATATCACCTTTAACTCTGATCAGCTTTTTACACATCATTTGATCCTGAATACACAGGTTCTGATAACGTGTGTGTGTGTGTGTGTGTGTGTGTGTGTACAGAGGTTCTGTTAGCATGTATCTCTTTTTAAAGTTAAAAACAGATCCGTCTGTAACTTAAAGAGAAATATTTTCAGATCAGACAGATATTCCTGCTCTACCGTTTATTTCTTGTTTTTAATAAACTGTAATAAAGTCCACAAGCTGAAAAATAACTCCATGAGCTGTAAAAAAAAAGACCCACCTTCTAATGCACACACACACACACACACACACACACACACACACACACACAGAGAGTTTTAATGAGCTGTAAAGAAACAAAGGGACACTGAGTTTATTTCATCTGTTTACTATAAAAAGAAAACTTTAATAAAACAGTTGCCTTCCTCAGACTAATTGTGTGTGTGTGTGGGGGGGGGGGGGGCAGGGGGGGGGGTAATGATTCTCCGTCGTACAGAATTTTTAAAATGTTTTCTATTTATAGAACATCGATTTGATTTGAAACATTTGATAGAGAGCTGAAGCTGAACTCAGAGCTTCAGACATCGGATTCATTTCAATCAAAAGGTCGCTGAAGATCAGCGCAGAGCAGCGTTTCCTTCTTTATTAATTATAATAATAATAATAATAATAACTACAGATTGTATGATGATCGGCTCATACTGATACACCTCTGTATTCATAAACAGCTCATAAAGCTTCTCTTCTCAGCTCCAGATGAAGCGGTGCTTCTGTTTCAGGAGTCTGATAGTCCCGTTATTTCAGCAGATATAGCTCATAAAGCTTTATTACTCTTAAAATAGGCATTTGGACCTTCACCTGATCTTCACCCAGCCTTTTAAAGATATTTGTGCTTTCAAACCTGAAGATAATACAGCGTGTGCATTAATGAAGCGTGGAAGCAGGAAAATGAGAAGTTAGTGATCCTGGTTTGAAGAAAACGCTGATGTTTGGAGATGATATAGTTCAGAGGCTTCTTCTCCCAGCAGCGACCGGCTCAGGGTTTTTAAGTCTTTGTTGGTGAAAGCGCCTGTAGCAAAAAAAGAACCGGGATAAGTCCTGAAAATCAAAATAAACAGGAGAATGGATGAAAACTTTTTACCATGTACAGAGAGGATGACTTCAGAAAGACCTGCGTGTGGAGCCACACTAAAGCTGCCCAGCACCTCAGTGACCCCTCTGGTGGAGGTGTGTTACTGCAGGTGAGACGTTCTGTAAGGTCAGCTCATTTGATTTTAATATTTAATAGCTCGGTGAACCCGGGGCCTGTTAATAAAACACTACAGCTCAAAGTAAGCTTTTGGAAAGGGCCTGATTTAAAGCGTATACCGTCCGCGGTCCTGCATTTTATAAACCTGTGACTGAGACTGAACAAACACCCGAATTTAATTATTCAGAGCTGTGTCCCGATATGTTTGTCCACTTAATTTTGCATTTTGATCTACTGTAATTATTCATAACATTTAAGTACATTCATAACCCTCAACCACCCCCAGGGTGACACTGAGGATTCTCATCCATCATTAAAGTCCAAGACCTGTGACAGTGTCCCAGAATTCTGTAGAAAGTCTTTTGCAAAAAATCTAAACACTGCAAAGCATGAATGTAACATCCAAGACGTCGGTTTAAAGTAAAGAGGTTACATAATTATGGTAATATAGCATAAGCATCAACAGTGAGTAATTGTCCTGGCACGGAGGAAACCCTGTAATTGAGTGACAGGAGCTTAATATCCACGAGAATCTAATCTAGCAGCATTCAGTCCGGCTCTGGAACCCGGCCGTATCTCACTTCCTCTGGCTTCATTTAGACCTGACGAGATTAAGGAGCAATTTATTACAGCCAGTCAATCCACCCCTCCCTCCCACTTCTTACACACCAAACCCAGCAGCATCATGGGAATTGGGCTCATTAGGGTCCAATTGATTTGCCCTTCTCAGTAAGGGTCAGGGAAGATTTACACACCTGCTCCCTCTCTCAGAAAACCTAACGTTATATTCCGTCTCCTTCCCGTCGCAGTTCTTTAAGTCGTTCCACAGGTCCAGTCACCTGAGGATGGAAACATACGCATAGAACCTCCACCAGATCCTCAGTCTGCTCATTCCCAGCTCCCCAAAAGCACTTTCTTAATTCTCCCCATCACATTCAGGATCTACAGTAAAAGTCTCTGCAGCATGAGGACACACTTCCACATGTCCCTGAACTGGTACCTGAGGGTCTGTTGCAAATCCTGAAAGAACCGAATCAAACGGTGAAGAACCCAAAACCTTCCATAAAGACACGAAGCACAAGTGTAAATATTAATGTGGGGAACTTTTTTATTAAGACCTTATGAGACTTTGATGAGTTCTTTCTCATGGGAGGCATTAACGGCTGGGGAACGAGGACGCGCCGGCGCTTTGCTCTGCTTTATGAAGACCTGCTGCTCACATCTGCAGCACACAGGGTTTTCCTTCAGCTTGATTTCCCCGTAATTCTGAACGGTGTTCTGCTCTCCGGGGTCAGAATGGCATCTTTTCCACAAGGCACTCCGTCTCTCGAGCTGTTGCCGCTTCGGCTCCTCGTCTGTAATTAAACGCACTTTATGAAGCTCGACACCAAAACGAGTAACAAAAATTACTGCCAGGCGCTTCGTACCAGCTGACCTTTTAATCTGGAGAAAGCAGAGGAAACGTCTAATGCACATGGAGCCCCTGCTGCAGGTTCACACCAGACACTTCATAAATAATAATCACTTCCTCACGACCACAGAAACTCACACCTGCAGTTTACAGCCCGGCATCTAATGGAAGGCATTTAAAGAGGGGGATTGCTTTAATGATGAATTTCCCCATCGTGGGACAAATAAAAGTCTATCTGATCTCATCTTAATCACTGAATGTTTGGGTTGCTTAAATTAGAAATGTTAGAAATGTTAAAGCTCATTCTGTATTGTTCTGATATTTTAGGGCTTCAATAATAATAATAATCCATTCATTCATTATCTTCTGCTTTATCCTATATTAGGGTCGCATGGGGGGGGTTCCCCCATGCCCATCCAGGGGAGAACGTTTCGGACGCTGGGCAGATACACCCAGGACAGGATGCCAATCTATCGCTGGACACACACACACACACACACACACCCTATAGGGGGGCAATTTGGAGAACTCAGTTGACCTCGATCCATGTTTTTGGACTGTGGGAGGAAACCGGAGAACCCGAAGGAAACCCACGCGGACACGGGGAGAACATGGAAACTCCACCCAGATGGGGCTTCAAATAAGGAATCCCTAGTGCTGAGAGGAGAACATGCTAAACCACTAAGCCGCCCAATAATAAGAATGTTTTTTAATAATAATTTTTCCTTGAGGCTGCTCTGAGGTGTGAACATTTACAAACTTTTTGATCTGATTTCATTACATGTATAAACAGGGTAAGACTCAGGAACATCTGTACAGTGACCGTGGGGGGGGGGGGGGTGCTGTGGATACAGATGCTTTCATTAAGATGATATAAACAGAACAGTCGTGCTGAAATGCCAGGAGGCGTCATTCTGTCATGTTCTGTGTTTATTCCTAAAAAACAACAAGACCAAAATATCCGGGTTGAGCGGAGCTGAAGGTTGAAGCGCCGATGGGGCGCGTGAGGGGTAATTATATCAAACACAGCTTTTCACTCAGCTCCACAAACCTCTCTCTGTGAGAACCGCAGAGACCCAGCGAGTCCGAAAAGACCTCCACTCCAGCGAATCGGAGGGGGTTTGTGTTGGGGGGGGGGTGGATATTAGGCAGCTCCTTTCAGGCGTGAAAGACAACGCTGATGATGACGACGCTGATGCAAACGGGATGAGCGTGCGGGCATTAATTCGTGTTCTAGACGTGACCTTGATCTGAACACGAGCTGATCATCGGAAAGTGAGGGTCAGTCGAGCGTGACGATAATAAAAACACGGTGTTTACATCGGTACATGTTCTGCTGCACGGAGGCCGGCTGTCTCGTTGCTTCAGTTCAGTTATTAGTTTAATGTTTCGTTTGTTAACCATCGCCATGGCAATCGTGACGAGCAGCAGTTTCGTTTATTTTAGAATGGAAAGACCTTCGTGGTCTCTGGACTGTTTTGGGCGTGGTGTTCTGGTATCTCGGCTGGTCTTGCCGGTCCCTTCAGTCGTCGTTAACTCTGGCTGAATGGTCTCTCCAGCGGAGTTATCAGAGACTCACATGGTGTTTTTGTCTCCCCCACGTTTTTTCGTTCTTGTCTTTTTTAATTTCCCCAGAGATGCGTTTGCTTTTGTCTGTAGTTTTTTTTTCTCCTGCAGAGCTTTTTGATCGGATACGAAGCTCCGCCTGGTTGAATCGGCGCAGGCCTGCACGCCGAGCCTCGGACCCGAGTCCGATCCACGGCTCCTCTGGTTTTAGGAGTCTTGTTAAACTGGCTGAGAGTTAAATCCTTTAACGGGCTCTTACACTTCCCGTTACTCCTTTAAAATGTGCGATATTCTGAACATCAGGTTTAAGCCTTTAATGACTCGTGTGGTTTCGCTGAATCGGAGCCTGGCAGCGTTTCAGAACCCGCACTCGTGTTAATAACAATTAAATCAGAGCGGATGATTCTCATTGTCGCATCATCGGGATTTAGAATATTCATCAAATCTCATCAAAGCTCATCAAATCCTGTCCTTGATAGCGAGCGTTAAACAGGATGTGGTTTTGGATAATTAGACAAACGCAGTGATCTACAGTGAGGCAGCAACCAGGTTCAGAGATGAGAACTCCAGACGGAGGACACATGGTGGAGTTCTTTAGTCGTTTGATAAATGGGACTCGTTTAGCGTTTATCTGGTGAAGGTGGAATTGACGACGTGCTGGTTCCGTTCACGACGCTCTCGCGGTTTCTTTTCTAAAGCTCTGTGAGGGCGAGAGAGGCGCCGGTGGGTAAAGTGATGTAGTTTGACAGCCGGGCTTTCAATATAACACACTGCTGTCAAAACAAAACAAATAACATGAATGTGGAGAGAGGAGTTCCACCGTCCCGCAGAGAGAGAGAGAGAGAGAGAGAGACGAGAGAGAGACAGAGAGAGAGAGAGACGCCATGAAGACTCCACAAACATACAGGAAGATCTCTCTCTCTCGCTCGTTCTCTCTCTCTGTTAATCAGCCAATGTTCTTTCCACAGATCTGGAGGAGGAGTTAAATGAGGGATGAGTGAGATCAGTGTGAGGAGGATCTGAACCAATCAGCTGTCAGATGAAGGGTCTTCATTTCTGACTCTGAGATGTAAAGAATAAATCTGAAGCTCGGTTCGGGTTATTGATGGTGGATGATGTTCAGGAATCAGCACAATGTTCTTCACTTTCTCACTCTCGCTCTGTAACTCGCCCTTTGGCTGGTTCTTTCACGCTCCCGTTGTCTCTGTCTGTTTCTCTTCATCTTCATCTGTATATCTGTTATTCAACCATCAGCCCGCCCCGCCGCCCCCCCGCCGCCACGCCACACCCCGAACCCGTTGCTCTCGCATGTTAATCAGATGTTTAGAAACTCGGGGCACGTCGGGCAGAACACAGCGCTCTCATCTCTCCTGACATCACTGGCATCAACATCCCGCTTTCTGTTTATTTTTAATTTAGTGAAATTTCTTTTTGGCCCTGAACCGAGTTCCTCATCATCGATCGAGCGCCTGTTAGGAACGTGAGCCGTCACACCGAGCCGGTTCTGAAGCGCTCCGGATCCGGAGTTAACATGAGAGTCACGTTCCGCTGACAGAAGAGTTCAGCGTGAGACTGAGCTGCAGGGGATCACCAAAGAACCCAGATCTATATGACGGAACACACATCCCAAATGTTCTCTGTCATCAGCGGAACCCACACTAACCCCTTCATCATGTTCCACCCGAATGATGGACCGCCGTCCTGGACATCGTTCCAAATGGATGGAGGCTCAGCGCTCCGGAGGGAGATGAATTCAGGTTGGAGCTCCTGAGGTTGTACTGAGGATGATCCTCCTCATGTACCAGATGCTCCTCTTTAAACCTTTAATTCTGTCTTTTTAAAGGCATTGTTTCGAAACATTTCTGTGATATTTTTAGCGCCGTATCTGTTGTGAGGAATCCTGACGTCATCTCCCGTCTCACCTTTTATTCAGAGAGATTAACACTGTTTAAAGAACTCATCTGTAAGTAGGTTAGCGCAGAGGTGAAGATCAACAGCGCCCCCTAAACCTGACCATGAGCACTGCACATATGTTGATTAATATTAATAAAGGAGCTCAAATTAGTACTTAAATCTGTTTATTTTTAACCGGAAATCAGAATCAGACCCACAGAACGTCTGATGAATCATTTCTGCAAGTCTGGATCATCTTTTAAACTGTTAAAGGTCATTCTGGGTTTGAGTCGGTGAATCTGTACTAATTACAAACTAATCACTTTCCTAAAGTTTCACAAATCAATGTTTGAGGTAATGAATCATTCATCAGCAATCGATTGGCTTTCCTGTACATTAGTGTTTGTGTCAGTGATTCGTTAAAGTCTGATTGATTCACTTCTCGCTCATTTAGCAGCTCAGTGTGTGAGTCGGTGAATCATTTATCTTTAACCGATTCACTCGCTCATTCGAGTGGATGGCGTTTTAATTAATCACTGAGCCTGGAGTCAGGTTTGTGAATCTTTAGTGAATCATATTCATTTAGCCTTTTTATTACCGCTGGCATGAGGGAAGGAGCTTCAGTCTGGAGTTTTATCCGAGAGCTGATTGGTTAAAACCCAAGAGCTTCCAAAAGATAATTCATTAATTAATAAGAAGGAATTTATTATATCAAAAAAATAATCTGTGAAAACGATTCCACAGTCTATTTAGATTATAAATGATATTATGAATACTATTCAGGTCATTAATTCTTTGTAACCCGTTCAGATTGGTGCGAATGCAGCTCCAGTAAATGAGCCTGTGAATGTTCTCGCGTTGCAGCAGGTGTTAGCTCGCGGCCTCGGGGTCGAAAAAAGTGAAAAAGTAAAAAAAACAAACAGAGGGTCTGATGGAGAGAGATAATGATGTAACACCGGCCGTCCTCTTCCTCCCCTCGTCGTGCCCTTTATCTGGCGGCGCAGAGGTGTAAACGGATTCACGCTCGTTGATGGTGTAATTACGGGTTTTCGGCCGGCGGCTGAGCGTGAGCGGCGGGCGGGAGGTCAGAACGCTTCCTGCCGCGCTGCATCATCACCAAAAAGAAAAATCAGATGGAGGTGAAATACAGCGCCAGCGTTCAGTGGGGTTGTGATGTCATAACTCCAGACGGGACCTTAGAGAAGCCGTGAGTGGAAATCATTTATTGACACAGAGATGATCTGATCACGGAGGTGTTTACTGAGCTGCAGATATGTTCCTGTCATCTGTTTAATAAATGATAATATAATACATCACAGGGCATTACAGACTCCCCCTGACCAATATGGCAGCCCATTAAGGGAGGGTCTCCTATGAACCAGAGCGATCCACAGGGTCATTTTAAAAACATGGTGTCCTCCCTGCCTTCTAATTAAGAAAAGCTCATTATCAGTGATGAATAACACCAGGCTTCAGGTGATTGAACACCGATAACTGAATAATAATGAATACCACATCCCAACAGATCCACCTCAGACCTACAGACTTTAAATTCCTTTTATTTTTTAAATTTCTGTCTCCTTCAGCTTCTCTCACCATCTCCGTTTTCCTCTCTTTCTCACCCCCCCCCCCCCCCCCCACCACCACCACCACCACCACCGCTGTCTCACTGCAGGACTCCAGGGACAGGAAGGAAAGAAAAGACCTTGACACATCTGTTCAAATATTTGTCCCCTGGAGAGGTGTCCTCGCTCGGTATTCTGTCGCAGTGGGAATGAGGGATGATGGGTCTTATTATAATGGTTACCTATCCCGGTGTCTCTCTTACTCTGGCCAATCTCGCTCTTCTCCGCACCTTTCTCTTTTTCGGCTCACATCCAGGACTCCAGAGAAACAGAAGACCTTGAGACATCTGTTCAAATATTTGTCCCCCAAGAGTCGCCCGTTTTTTTTCACTCTTCTGCCACAGAGGGAGTGAGGAATCAGGGGGTTACTGCAGCCATTACGCCCCCCCCACACACACACACACCCATCCCTCCATCACCACCACTGATGGAGACATGCCGTCCCACATGAAGGAAAACATTTCCCAATGAAACTTTAACAAGAACATATAAATAAAGAAAGAATCTGCTCTGCAGCCACCACAAAACAGAGACGCTGCCCCAGGTACCAGGAAAAGAACCGATGAGGAACAGGTCTGAGCTCCAGAACTGGAACCAACAGAACATTTGGATCAGTGAGTAAAGATTCAGAGTGGACTTACAGACCCGGTCAGTAAGATCTGCTCCCTCATTAAACAACTGAACGTCCTTACAATACACAGAACCCTGCCCCCATCACTGATCCAGAACCGAGTGCACACACACACACACACACACACACACACTTCAGCGTTCAGGGTCTTGGTCTTGGGTTTTGGTTCTGGTGATGATAGTAGGGAATGTGCAGAATGCTCCATCCTCTGGATATACTGCATTGGGAGAAGGTCTTGATAAATGGTTTCTGTAGCTTAGAACCCTAGGAGCAGGACCTCTAGGACCCCCTGGAGGTATTGTTTTGGTTGGAGGGGTCGTGTGTTCTCTGTGGTAATGATTATTTTAATCAATGTCAAATGTTCTGTCTCGTATGGTTCTCCATCGCCCACCACCATAACACTGTGTGGCAGGCAGGTTGTCATGGTTACTCACTGTTCAGGAACATTAATGTTCAGAAAGATAACAGGTACCTTGAGACACATTAATTTAGCGGGGGGGGGGGGGGCGGGGTACAGTAGTGTAAACAGAACCATGAGCAGGTCTGAGTTTAATGAGAACCTTGGACCGGGTGGTTTGGCTCTTGTGGGAGGCGGAGCTTGTGGCTGTAATGGAGGTGTCTCTTCTGATGAACATGAGGTTTGTGGAGGCGTGTTGGTCTCAGGTTTCCGTCCTCTGATTTACGACGACACTCTGAAGAACCCGTTTAAAAAATCTAATTTCAGCGTGACGGTGAAATTGGAAAGTGAATGCGCCTCACGCCGCTTCCTTAATTACCCGTCTTAATTAACATGTCCTCTAGTCTAAAGACGCCGCTGAGATGAGGGACAATCAGACGCTCCTGTAATGCTGCAGGAATTTCATTACATGTGATTGTATTACACAGAGGTCATGTGATGGAGATGGAGACGAGGACGAGCCGGCGCCGCGACTCTCACCGGAACGCTGTGATGAGGCGATGACAGACTAGAACCGAAAGACTAGAACCAAAAGACTAGAACCGAAAGACTAGAACCGTAAAACTAGAACCAAGAGACTGGAACCGAAAGACTAGAACTAAGAGACCAGAACCGAGAGACTAGAACCAAACGACTAGAAACCAGAGACTAGAACCGAAAGACTAGAACCAAAAGACTAGAACTGAAAGACAAGAACCGAGAGACTAGAACCAAAAGACTAGAAACCAGAGACTAGAACCAAAAGACTAGAACCAAAAGACTAGAACTGAAAGACTAGAACCGAAAGACAAGAACCGAGAGACTAGAACCAAAAGACTAGAACCGTAAAACTAGAACCAAGAGACTGGAACCGAAAGACTAGAACTAAGAGACCAGAACCGAGAGACTAGAACCAAACGACTAGAAACCAGAGACTAGAACCAAAAGACTAGAACTGAAAGACTAGAACCGAAAGACAAGAACCGAGAGACTAGAACCAAAAGACTAGAACCGTAAAACTAGAACCAAGAGACTGGAACCGAAAGACTAGAACCGAAAGACAAGAACCGAAAGACTAGAACCAAAAGACTAGAACTGAAAGACTAGAACCAAAAGACTAGAACCGAAAGACTAGAACCGAAAGACAAGAACCGAGAGACTAGAACCAAAAGACTAGAAACCAGAGACTAGAACCGAAAGACTAGAACCAAAAGACTAGAACTGAAAGACAAGAACCGAGAGACTAGAACCAATAGACTAGAAACCAGAGACTAGAACCGAAAGACTAGAACCAAAAGACTAGAACCGAAAGACTAGAACTGAAAGACAAGAACCGAGAGACTAGAACCAAAAGACTAGAACCGTAAAACTAGAACCAAGAGACTGGAACCGAAAGACTAGAACTAAGAGACCAGAACCGAGAGACTAGAACCAAACGACTAGAAACCAGAGACTAGAACCAAAAGACTAGAACTGAAAGACTAGAACCGAAAGACAAGAACCGAGAGACTAGAACCAAAAGACTAGAACCGTAAAACTAGAACCAAGAGACTGGAACCGAAAGACTAGAACCGAAAGACAAGAACCGAAAGACTAGAACCAAAAGACTAGAACTGAAAGACTAGAACCAAAAGACTAGAACCGAAAGACTAGAACCGAAAGACAAGAACCGAGAGACTAGAACCAAAAGACTAGAAACCAGAGACTAGAACCGAAAGACTAGAACCAAAAGACTAGAACTGAAAGACAAGAACCGAGAGACTAGAACCAATAGACTAGAAACCAGAGACTAGAACCGAAAGACTAGAACCAAAAGACTAGAACCGAAAGACTAGAACTGAAAGACAAGAACCGAGAGACTAGAACCAAAAGACTAGAACCGTAAAACTAGAACCAAGAGACTGGAACCGAAAGACTAGAACTAAGAGACCAGAACCGAGAGACTAGAACCAAACGACTAGAAACCAGAGACTAGAACCGAAAGACTAGAACCAAAAGACTAGATCTGAAAGACAAGAACCGAGAGACTAGAACCAATAGACTAGAACCAAAAGACTAGAACCAAAAGACTAGAACTGAAAGACTAGAACCGAAAGACTAGAACCGAAAGACAAGAACCGAGAGACTAGAACCAAAAGACTAGAACCATAAAACTAGAACCAAGAGACTGGAACCGAAAGACTAGAACTAAGAGACCAGAACCGAGAGACTAGAACCAAACGACTAGAAACCAGAGACTAGAACCAAAAGACTAGAACTGAAAGACTAGAACCGAAAGACAAGAACCGAGAGACTAGAACCAAAAGACTAGAAACCAGAGACTAGAACCGAAAGACTAGAACCAAAAGACTAGAACTGAAAGACTAGAACCGAAAGACAAGAACCGAGAGACTAGAACCAAAAGACTAGAACCGTAAAACTAGAACCAAGAGACTGGAACTGAAAGACTAGAACTAAGAGACCAGAACCGAGAGACTAGAACCAAACGACTAGAAACCAGAGACTAGAACCGAAAGACTAGAACCAAAAGACTAGAACCGAAAGACAAGAACCGAGAGACTAGAACCAAAAGACTAGAACCGTAAAACTAGAACCAAGAGACTGGAACTGAAAGACTAGAACTAAGAGACCAGAACCGAGAGACTAGAACCAAAAGACTAGAACCGTAAAACTAGAACCAAGAGACTGGAACCGAAAGACTAGAACTAAGAGACCAGAACCGAGAGACTAGAACCAAAAGACAAGAACCGAAAGACAAGGACTGAAAAAAGCAGAGCAGCTGTACGAGCTGTTCCACAAGCGTTATAGAAAGCATTTAGGGAAGGCCCGGGAGAACGCGGGAGAAACACGATGGGAAGAGACTTGTGGACGGTCATGAGACGCTGGATCAGAGATGTTCAAGTTTTTCCCGACAAACTCCGAAATCTTAAAAACTGAGAATAAACCTGAAAACTAGGGCGGGCGATGGTTCCGTCGGGTTCCTGTCCCGTCATGTGGCGGCGCTGGTTTGTTGTTGCGCGGTGGTGGCGCAGCGTGCAGCGCGCTCCCTCTCGGCAGTGTGTCTGTTGGAGACGCTGAGCAGATTGGGCGTGCTCTCAGCTTTGACAGCAGCAGTCTTTAAAAATACTTTGCAGCATGAGTTTCTTTGTTTTCGTCTGAACCGGTTCCACACGGCTGATGATGCCGTGCCTTCACGGACGAGTTGGCTCCCGCTCGCTGCCATGTTGTTTATGTGCGCGTACCTCGCGGGGATGGGCGGAGCTCTTCGCCGGTTGCTTTGAACGTTAAACAAAAATCTAATTTTCATTGAAATAAATCGATTTACACAAAAAAATTGTAGTAATTCAACGTGATGGATTTGTGGCCCGGCCCTGGGTGAAGGTTCTTCTGCTCAGGTGAAGGTGTGTCTCATCTTCCTCACCAGCACACGGCATTCTAACCGAATCAAACGTCCTGAGGCTGATGGTCAGCGCATTGTCCAGCTCTCTCCTGCAGGGTGTGAATAATAAAGCTCTAAAGTGGACTAACCGCTTCTCCTCAGCGCTCTCTGGTTCTGTTGGATCTGCTGGCTGGTGGCTGCTTATTGTTCTTCTCATTAAGCTCTGCATGCGAGCGGCGCCGCTGACCCGTGAAGCTTCCACCCACGCTTTTAATGGCTCATTGTAAATTTTAAGACTTTACTGTCGAGCGAGTTGAAATCTAAAGGGGTGAAACTTTGCCAGTTAACTCCGCCGAGACGCTCGCGCGACGCCAGGCCTCATAAACACGCCGGAATTAAAACAATTCAATAGAATTACAGTTCCTCCACTTCTGTTAACAAGCCCTGTTCAGTTAAGTCGCCGCAAACCGGACTGTTCATTTATCTGCGATGATCACACCATCCTGCTGCTGGAGAACATGCCAAAGATCCTATCTTCTGGTAGGTCGTGTGGCCGAGCCCTCTGGACGTGGGCGGTTGGATTTCTGTTACGTGGTGTGATCATCACGACAGAAGGTCCGGACCGATCCGGATGCTAAGGAACCTCGTTCTGGTGAAGCTTGATTGAGTTCTCAGCAGACGTGAGAATGAAACAGCTGATGAACGAGTTTCAGACAGCGTCCCCGTCTCTGAGACCTGCTCCGGTCTCCAGAGCGCCTCGTTTCCATCACGGCCGGTCTCTTAAAGATGCAGATCTTTATTTGCGCTGATGTAGGACGTTGGTACGATCTTATTTACTCAGACGCTCTCGGCGCTCTCGCAGGAGAGTGGAGCTCCGGCAGCAGCTGCTCCTGTTGTTCCAGAGACTCGAACCCGCCGTGACCTTCTGCTTTGTTGCTGAATTTAATATCAGGAGACAATAAAATCAATCTGAAAACGTTTTGTGAGAATAAACATCTGTTTTAAAGCAGAGAAATGCAAATGAGCCGCGCTGTGGTGATGGGCTCGCTCACCTCCAACAACAAGCGTCGACTCTCGCAAATTAAAACATGATGAAGTGAGGAATGGTGGTTTCTTCACTCGTACATCGTCACACAGCAGCTTTACAGAGTTATAAACCTTTAAACCCTCAAAGAGCAAGACCAAGAGACAGCGGCAAGACAAAACTCCCCGTTATGTTGATATTTTAAGGATGAAACCTTGTGAGGACCGAGGCTCAGTGGGGGACTCGTCCTCCTTGAGCATCAACAGTGTAGGACGGCCATGTACAGATCGTGTGGTGATCATGTGACCCGTATTTAACAATTAAAATAAGTGTATAAGTCCACTGAGGGCGTCCTGCAGGACCGCCGGTTCCATCGTAGCCGCAGAACTCTGGACTTTGGATTCCTGATCCGTTAACTTTTGATCACAGATCTGATCTTTGGCAGTTCCTCATCTGGGACGGGGCTCTCCCGGACAGGAGGTCCTGTTCTGAACCTGAGCTCTGATGACGGCGTTCCGGATCCAGCACGTGAGCCGAGGACGCCCCGGAGCGCCGGCTGAACTTCAATCAGTCTTTGGATTTGTGGAATATCTGCAGGTTTTCTGCGTCGTTGAGTAAAGCTCAACGGATCAAAGCAGCATTTACCGACCCGCCACGCCCGGAGAGAGAGACCTCCGGGTTCCAGCCGCGGGTTCATAAAGGGGAAGAGATTTATTTGGGCATCAGACAGAGCAGAACGCGAGTCTGTGAGATGGACCGATCCGCCGGACCGCGGGAGTGATGAGAACAGTCCGGCATGGAAGCGACCTCATCCTCCACGTTCCAGCGGCGCGGGGGTCGGCGGGTGGAGGGGTGGAGGGGTGGAGGGGGCGCTGTTTAAAGGTGATAAATAAGGAGCCGGGTTGGATTTTATATGGCGGGGGGGATAATGTGTTAGCTTTATGGTGCAGTAAAGATGTTCCAAATCCCAGAGTTATCAGCTTTTACCTTCAGCCCCGAGCGTGCAGAATGAATTGGGACTGAGATCACACGCTCACGCTTCACAACATGATGCTTTATCCTTTATAGCCCCTCCCTCTTACTACATTACCCACAATGCTGTTTAAAATCAGCCTCATTAACCCATAGAAACGCTTTATTTACCGACGCCGCTTTAATTAGCATTTCATGCTTAATTATTCACACAAAAGCCATATTTACTGCATTGAGTTCGGCTTCATCTGAAGATTAGAAACCACACGGTTCCACAGACCAGAGAATGAGATTCATTAAGAATAACGACCCACTGACGAGGTTCTCCTATAACTACAGAACCCACCTGCTAATCACCGAGTTCAGGTCTCGTTACCTCAGCTGGATTTAATTAAACACCGTGGGTTTCTGTTTGTGCTTCCAAATTGGACTAAACAGTTTAGGGAAGACCCCTTTCTGTTGCAGCATAAGGACACGGTTGGGTGTGTGTGTGTGGTGGCTGGGAACCGGACTGACCCGCAGTCCTGATTCAACACCTTTGGGATGAATTAGAACTGAGATGGTGATCATTCACAGGTGGGATGTGTAGGTGTCTGGGTTCTGTCTCCATCGCACGGGGACGTCGTAGGATACTGAGTTTACATCAGAACCGAACGTTCCACTGAGCGGCTACACCCCTGCAGTGATGGAGTTACAGTCCACGCCGTCAGACCTTCCAAAAGATCAAAAGATCAGAACGTCTCTTTGATCTTCTCTATTCGAAGTTTAAGAACATTTAATCCGGTACGGTGAGTCAGGACGGTCATGTGACTCAGGGGAGGGGAGGCTGACGGACCGACCCCGTCCCGTCCCGCATCCGGCACGCAGACCCTCCACCCGCCGACTCCCTGAGCCCCCCCCCCCCCCCCCCCCCCCCGCCGCGCCGCGCCGCCTCCACCCGTTTTCTTTCCCTGATTTCAGCCAGAAATGAAAAGAAGATAAATTGCGGAATGGAAACAAACATCATGACAATGAAATCCAAAGCGACGGCCCGCAGCAAGCGCCAACCAGATATATTCATCAACGCGACGCGCTGCCAGCGCAACTCAGTTAAGAAGTAAAGTTAAACAAAGCTGGCACACGCCCCACGGCGCCGGCAGCCGTGGAAAATAATCGGGGTGCCATCCGGTGCAGCCGGGAGAAACCGTAAACCCGCCGCGCACTCGCGCACTCGCACACTCACGCACGCACCCACAAACCCAATCAGCAACCACAGAGCCACTCCACAGCACCCACTCCCACCGGCCTCGCCCGCCCTGCCTCTGACGGGCGCGTGGATCCGCTTACAGCCGGCCTGCTGGCACCGCGCGGAACCACGCCGAGCAGCAGCCAATCAGAATCCTTCACGCCATCCCAGAAAATAAAGGACAGCAGCCTCAATGTTCATGAGAATATAAGAATACACACCGCACCGCCAAAAGTACTCACTCACCCGCCTCCACTGACCTTAAGTCACGCCCCGTTCTCCATCCATAGGGTTCTAGATGAGGCAGGTCCATCGTCGTTGCCCAGGGGACGTTCTATTACTGTTCCACGCTGGAGAGAGAACCATTCATTCATTCATTATCTTCTGCTTTTTCCTCTATTAGGGTCGCGGGGGGGGGGGGGGGGTTTCGGAGAACGTCTCGGGCGCTGGGCAGATACACCCAGGACAGAGCGCCAATCTATCACTGGGCACACACTCACTCACACACACACACTCTATATGGGGCAATTTGGAGAACTCAATTGACCTTGATCCATGTTTTTGGACTGTGGGAAGAAACCGGAGAACCCGGAGGAAACCCACGCAGACACGGGGAGAACATGGAAACTCCACCCAGATGGGGATTCGAACCGGGAATCCCTAGTGCTGAGAGGAGAACATGCTAAACCACTAAGCCACCGTGCCGCCGAGGGAGAACCGTTCTTTTACAAACGTTTGTCAGGCAGTCTGCATGCCTCGCTGCTGGATATTAAACACCTGAGGCCATGGAACGTATCGGAACACTGATTCTGAAAATTTGGATGAGTCAGCAAATACGTTTGGCCATTCAGATGAAAGCAGGGATTTGTTTTTCTCGGGTTCCGCTAACCGTAAACCTGGAACTCACGCTTCCTAAATTCGACTGGCTCCATTTCTGGACTTCATGCTGTTTCTTCTCAGAGCTCGTAAGCTGGAGGTTTTGGGATCTTCAGGCCTGTGGTCATTAGGGTGAAGGTTCTGAGGTCCACCTGGCTCCGCTCTAAACTCACTCAGTTCTCTCGCTCAGCTTTTAGCACTCTCTCGTTTTTTTTTCTCTCTTTTCCTGACAGTTCGGCATTTCTCCAGCGTTTTCATTAACGAGCCTCAGGCAACGTTCCCACCAGCTCCTCCACCAGATCCTCCACCCGAATCATCACGAGGCCCGCCGTAAAACACTGCTTCCAGTTACTGCCACTTCCACTCAGTTTGTGTCAGACATGCTGTAAAATCTGTTCAGAACATCTCCCAACCCGCACAGGGTGCATCTCACACACACACACACACACTCACACACACACTCACACACTCACACACACACACACACACACACTCACACACACACACAACCTCCCAAAACGATGGACTCGTCCATCAGAGGAATTCCCTTTAAAATGGAGGTGAATAAACAGACCTGCCGTGAGCCCTGTAGGGGGCGTGGTCACCTAATAAACCAATAAAACACAGACTTTAGACGACGTTCAAACATTCAGTGCTGAATGAGCACGACACACATCACTGATGGATACAGAGAGGAGGTGTGTGTGAGTGTGTGTGTGTGTGTGTGTGTGTGTGTGTGTGTGATGGTCTAAGACACTGGTGTTTTATGAGGATGTCCTGAATGCACCCCTGTGTGGGTGCTGAATGGTAATCAGGGGTTATGGCGCCTCCCTCTGACTCGTTCTTAACGAGCGTGATTCAGATTTAATTCTGAAATCATCAGTTCATTTATTTCTGCCGACAACAATAATTATTATTTCACATCGAATTATACGATTACCATCAGCGCTCTAATTACTCATTCATCAGCTCTCATTAGCTTTAGTGAGGAGAACACCAACGGGGACAGAGATGGAACTGCGTGGACCCGTGTGGAGTTTGGTATGTTCTCTGACGGTTTTCAACCACATTGTGTGGGATTTCTCCTGAAAATGAACAGCCAATCAGCATTAAGCCTGAGGAGGGCGCTCTGTTCATCAGGTCAGTAAACAAACTGACTTACAGTTCAGGCCTTCCTCAAACTGCTGCGGTCGTCAGAGCGTCTCATCATCAGCTCATTCGAACTAAAGCTTCAATTCAGGGTGAAAAAGAGAAGCGGTCCTAACATCCACCCTGAGAATGCAGCATTAAATATTAAAGAGGAAGTGATGGACAGCTGCTCACACTTCCTCCTCCATCTGATCATAATCGCTCCAACTGTCCACCTCCATCCCCCCCCCCACCCCCCCATCCCCCCCCCCCCCACCCCTCCGTCTCTCTGTCTGTAGGACAGAATCGGATCTGCTGCACATCACAGAGTTCTGCTCCTGCAGCGTGTAATCGGCCTGATCATCAGAAGATTAGAAACCGCTGCAGAAAGACATCACCCAGCGAGAGAGAGAGAGAGAGAGAGAGAAAGAGCTACACTCCAAAAGTATGAGGACACACCTCTGTTTTAAACCATGAGTGTCTCCTGATTCTCTGAGGACTTCCTGAAGGTTTTGGATGACGTCTCCTTAATAAATCAAATGAAAATGATTTGAGACGTTTCAGGACCTCAGGAGGAGCCTCTCTGGCCTTCTGACCCGGTGGATGAGGACCCGGTGGATGAGAACCCGGTGGATGAGGACCTGGTGGATGAGGACCCGGTGGATGAGGACCCGGTGGATGAGGACCCGGTGGATGAGGACCCGGTGGATGAGGACCTGGTGGATGAGGACCCGGTGGATGAGAACCCGGTGGATGAGGACCCGGTGGATGAGGACCCGGTGGATGAGAACCCGGTGGATGAGGACCTGGTGGATGAGGACCCGGATGTCTTTGGTCTCTGCAGACGTTTTGAAGCCAATCAGAAGAACAGAATGAGAAACGAAATAGCTCCACACGACCAGCTCTGATCTCAAACCTGCAACGTACACAGCTGATCCCGGAGCAGTACGCAGACAAGTTCAGCCCAGACAAACAAAGCCTGAGGAGTGGAGAGGTGGTTGCCATGGTAACAGGAGTTATCTCTTTGATGGGAGCTGGATGAGCGGAGCAGGAATAAAACCTCACCTGAGGCTCGGCGTCGTTTAAAAATAGCAGCGGGTGAATTAGCCGAGAGGAGGAGACCAGCGGAGCTCCATCACGCCATCATCAGCACAACACCGTACACTGCAATCCAAAAGTATGAGGACGCCCCGCCGAGCTCAGTTCATAGGTCCTTCAGTTCCAGAGAAGGTTCCAGGTTCCCGTGGCTGTTGGGGGAAGACCTGGTTAGATGCTGAGGTGACTGTGATGAGGGGGGTGTCCACATATTTACGGTCTATAGGAGGTATTATCCAGCTGAGTCAGGATGAATCATATGGATTCAATCCACTGAGTCGTTTGAATTAACACTGCAGCTTTGATGTTCGGGTCACGTTTTGGACTCTCGGCGTTCGTTAGGTTTCTGAGATGTTTGCGAGGTTTACGTTGAGGTTTACGTTGAGGTTTACGTTGAGGTTGAAGGTTCAGCGTTTACAGCGAGGTGCATGCAGGAGGAGAACAGCGCCTCCCGTCTGCAGAGCAGCAGCGGTGACATCACTGTAGCTCTGAGTCTGTGGAGCCGGCGGGTCAGCAGATCGGGGAGCCGTGTGGAGCCTGATCCGTGTTCATGTTCTCCTGCTGCTCTGATGAGACCACCTCGCTGTCAAACGCCGAGCTCCGGCGCCGTGCGGAACCGCATCCTGAAGGTGGCGCACAGCTGGAGGCGCGGGTTCCTGACGGAGCAGTAAATATGAGCTGCTGCCATTCTGCTGAGGGCCTGCGTCAGTAAAGCTCCACCTGCAACGCTCCATCAACCCTCCTGAAGCTTCACCACGCCATCAACACAACACCATCCGGAACGCTGCCCAGCTCCGGGCAGAACACCGTCCAGAACCTCGTCCCTCACAGGAAACAAACTGCCGGTGAACGATGCGGCACCCGGGGCTCAGCGCCATCATCTGCACCCCACTCGCTCTAGAACCATGGAACCTGGAACCATCAGCCTTCAGCTCCAGACGTCACGATCGACCAATACACCAATCAGCATCCAAATGAGAACCTGGACACGCTGTAAAGATACACAACTATGTGGACACCCAGCCGTCCATCGCCATTCTGCATCCTGTGAGGACCCCCTTCTGCTGTGGGGCACTGACGGGAGGTTCTGCTGACGTGCTGCAGGGGAAGCTTGATGTGAACAATGTCCTGACTTCAGAGGGGTCCTGTCCACATACGTTTGTCCATGTGAGACGGGGGAACCTGACGGCCCGAAACCTGTTCAGCCTTTTTTTAAACGAATCCACATAAATCCCTGACGGAGGGAGAACAGCGTTGCCCTTCGGGGGGGTAAATCAAAGCCTTTAAGCACATTACCAACAAAGAGAGTGCCACTCACGGCGGGGGGCCCGCGTCCCCGCCGAGATCCGTCCATCAGGACCCACGCACCCATCGATTTTCGGGACACTCGTGTGCCGTCACGCAGCCTCATTGTGTTACAGTACAATACACATCAATACTCACCACACACACACACACACACAAAGTATGAGGACAGCCCTCACATAACACACCATAAAACATCCTTCATTATTAAATACTGACAACCAATACATTATTCAGCATTAAGCCTCATTTATACTCCCTCTGCGTACGGAAATGTGTGCGTGCGTTTCATGCGTTATAACAGTTACTGCCCACATACTTCCTTGCGTCAGCTCCGTTGATATGGTTGTTGAACACTACATCCACTAGAGGGCAGTTTAGAGTAAAAATCAAACATGGCGACGGCGGAAGAAATTTTGATTTTGTACAAACTGCAAAAACGACAGAAAAGGCAGCGTTCTAGAGGCGGTGTTCTGTGAGGCCACTGAACAGGTCGCGACATTTGGATGGAGAATTTTATTCACTTGTCCGCCCAATGAGGGAAATTGATGACGAACGTCATTTCCAATACTTTCGGATGTCTGCCAGGGCATTCGATAACTTGCTTTGCTTTGTAACAACTGTTTGTCCCTGAGCTCCGGCGAAGGAACATCATATAAATGATTAAAATTGCGCACACACTCGTATAACCGGTCTTCAAAAAGTTCCACCATGTTTTTCTTCTTCTTCGTGTACATATGGAAGTGGTCGCATCATGCACTGCCCCCACGGTTTCCATTGGTATTGCTCCGTCCTGTCCGCATCCGCAAGCTTTCAGAAAACGTGCAAATTACGTACGAAATGAACGCAGAGTACGGACAAAAAGCTCCGTCCGTATCCGTCTCCGTATTTAACGTTGAGCAGAAATGAGCCTTTACAGGTTATTTAAGGGTTAAAGGTTAAATGTCGTCACCTCATTTTTGACACTACACACATCTCATCCCGTCATCCTCACTTTATCTCATACACGGGTCATGGGGGGGGGGGGGGGGGACTTTTTGGGAGCTGGATACACCCAGGACAGGGAACCAATCCATCACTGCACACACACACACACACACTATGCAGACCAGGCTGATTAGCCGGTGGTCATCCGAGCTGTGATGTGATTGGAGGACGGGGTGCTGACCGTGGAATTGAAGTGAGCGTACAGTGAGGACGCGGGTCTGAAGCTGAGGTCAGCCGAGCGCGAGGCTCTAATCCACAGCGTGAAGAGAGACGACGGCCTCCTCTGAGCTGCTCCTGATTTAACCTGCGCTCGAGCTTCAGCTTCTTAAGGACAACAAACTGTTTATCAGGCACAGCTGACACACACACACACACACACACACACACACACACACACACACACACACACACACACACACACACACACACACACACAGCTGAAAGCGGCTTTCATTAAGCTCTGCACGATCTTCCTGTCTGCAAAGCTCACGGGAGAAAAGTCTGCCTATTGATCCGACTGCTGGACTTTCTGCTGTAAATGAGGGGGGGTGGGGGGGGGGGTGAGGGGGGGGGTGCTGACCGCTGACAGCTGCACAAAACTGCAAAAAATAAAGGACGCGGCCGACGTTAAAGTTCCGCGGCCATCGATCGGGACGGACGCGTGTGTTCTGTACGGAACGTTTAAAGGGATTATGATCATTAGAAGGGGAAGTGTTAGAGCCTATCCCAGCAGCACACTGTAAAAGGTGGTGAGACGCACCGGGCGGCTCATCGGTCCACCGCAGTGCAGGGACACGTCCACTCTCTAATCTCCAATACACAAACAAGGGGAGAACATGCAAACTCTACACAGAAGGGACCTTGGCCACCCCGTCCTGTGGACTGGGTTCTGTATGTGTCCCTGTCCATCAGCTCGCTCACCTGTCAGACAGGTGGAGGGTTCGAGTCCAGGTGTTTGATGTGCTTGCGTGGGTCATGGTGACCGCTCCGGGCTCCGGCTCCGCCCATCTCTAATCCGGTGAGGGGCCCTGATCCTGAGAACGATCTTCCTGTGGCCCTGATCCTGAGACGCCTCTCATTAAACTGAAAGCGATCGGCTTCATAAACCGACACGCCGAGTCCGAGATAAAGACAGCTGGAGTGAGAAAAAGAACACGAGATAGAACACGAGACACGAGTGAGAGAGAGAGAGACAGAGAGAGAGAGAGAGAGAGAGCGCGTTTAAATAAAACACACGTGGTATCCGCTTAGAATGAAAGGTCTGTTTCATGTGGCTCTGCTGCCCCCGTGTGGAGAACTACAGAACTCCACGATTTATTTATTCATCTAATTTTTGAATGAAGCGTTTCCTCCAAACATCAGACCTTCACCTTCAGATCTGATCTAACACACAGAGATCAGACCTTCACCTTCAGATCTGATCTAACACACAGAGATCAGACCTTCACCTTCAGATCTGATCTAACACACAGAGAGATCAGACCTTCACCTTCAGATCTGATCTAACACACAGAGATCAGACCTTCACCTTCAGATCTTCTAACAGATCAGACCTTCACCTTCAGATCTGATCTAACACACAGAGATCAGACCTTCACCTTCAGATCTGATCTAACACACAGAGATCAGACCTTCAGATCTGATCAGATCTGATCTGACACACAGAGATCAGAGATCAGACCTTCACCTTCAGATCTGATCTAACACACCTTCACCTTCAGAGATCTAACAGAGATCCCTTCACCTTCAGATCTGATCTAACACACAGAGATCAGACCTTCACCTTCAGATCTGATCTAACACACAGAGATCAGACCTTCACCTTCAGATCTGATCTAACACACAGAGATCAGACCTTCACCTTCAGATCTGATCTAACACACACAGACCTTCAGAGATCTAACACAGAGATCAGACCTCAGACCTTCACCTTCAGATCTGATCTAAACACACAGAGATCAGACCTTCACCTTCAGATCTGATCACCTTCAGATCAGAACACTCAGAGATCAGACCTTCAGATCTGATCTAACACACAGATCTGATCTAACTGACTACAGAGATCAGACCTTCACCTTCAGATCTTCAGATCTAACACACAGAGATCAGACCTTCACCTTCAGATCTGATCTAACACACAGAGATCAGACCTTCACCTTCAGATCTGATCTAACACAGAGAGATCAGACCTTCAGATCTGATCTAACACACAGAGATCAGACGTAAGCGTTCAGATCTGATCTAACACACAGAGATCAGACCTTCACCTTCAGATCTGATCTAACACACAGAGATCAGACCTTCACCTTCAGATCTGATCTAACACACAGAGATCAGACCTTCAGCTTCAGATCTGATCTAACACACAGAGATCAGACCTTCAGCTTCAGATCTGATCTAACACACAGAGATCAGACCTTCACCTTCAGATCTGATCTAACACACAGAGATCAGACGTAAGCGTTCAGTCAGACTCACAGCTTACACTCAATCATAAAATACCACTTCCTGTTAAAGATCAGGGGCGTGTACTTCAGGTCTGATCCTCCGTCCAATAGAATGAGAGTATATCATCACGTGGCCTCACCTCCATTGATCTGAGTTGGAACCTGTTTTTCTATTGGACCGGCGGGACCGCCCCCAATGGACTTCTAGAGTTTTAATTATTAAATACGGGTCACATGATCACCACACGATCTGTACATGGCTGTCCTACCCCCCCCCCACTGCTCAAGGAGGATGGCCCCCCACTGAGCCTCGGTCCTCACAAGGTTTCTTCCTTAAAATATCCACATAACGGAGTTTTGTCTTGCCGCTGTCTCTTGGTCTTGCTCTTTGGGGTTTAAAGGTTTATAAATCTGTAAAGCTGCTCTGTGATGATATAGGATTATAAAAAAAACATTCTATAAATGAATGATTTGTGCTGATGGTAATAAATTAAAGGTGTTCACAGCGGGAGGCGTGTCCACACTGCAGCATTTTTCAGATTATGAACTACAAGGATTTTTAAAACTTAAAATTTAGAATAAACTGCTTTATCCCCACTGCCTCTCCAGTGCAGTAGATGGCGCTCTGGTTGAGAATGATGTGTAAAGTTCTTTCATGACGGATAAAAACTGGAGCCTGTTTTTTTTCTGTTAATGAAATAAAATCACAGAATCAAATGAAATTAAAACTCAATATTTTTATTGAACTTGCGTCTGATGCATAACGACATTTAGTTTGTACGGCGGCACCCCACGCCCCCGGGCCACGCCCCCCCACTCCGCACCACAGTAATATTTATTGTTGACCGCGGGGGGCGCGTGTGAAGTAAGAACGTCACGTGAACCAAGTTTAAAAAAAGAGAAGAAAAAAAAATAAATCCACTAGTTTATTTAAAAGCTTGCTTTAAGGCTGCGCCTCGTCTGACCACCGTGTGGCAGCACTAACGCCGCTTCTCTTTGCGCTCCGATTTGCGCTCCCGTTCTCCTCGGGGTGGACGTTTTCCCGAGCGCCCCCCCTCCTGACCCATCCTCCTCCGTTCCTTGTCTTTGGAACGCTCCTTGCGCTCCCTGCGGCCCCCCCCGCTCTTGCCGGATTTCTGCGCGCGGTCGCTCTTGTGGCGGTCCGAGTTCCTGCGGCGGCGCTCGCGGCTGCGGGAGCGCGAGCTGGACGAGGACGAGGACGAGCCGGACGAGGAGCTGCTGGAGCCGCTGGAGGACGAGCTGGAGCCGCTGGACGAGGAGCCGCTGGACGAGGAGCTGGAGGAGGAGCTGCTCCGACTCTTTGACGTCCGGGCTTTGTCCCGTCCCCGTTCTTCTGGCGCCCCCGCCTCCCCCTCGGGCGTCTCCGCGGCGACGGCCGGAACCTGAACGGGTTCCTCCTCGGCCGGTTCGGCTCCCTGTTCGGGAGCTGGCGCCACCTCTGGCTCCGTTTCGGAACTGTCTTTGGTCGGAACGTGTTCCTCGTGTTCAAGAGTTTCCTCGACAGGTTCTGGTGGGTTCTCTGGTTTCTCCTCCCGCTCCTCCTCCTCCTCACGTTCTCCTTCATCTCCCCCCCTCGTCTCACTATCTAACTGTTCTACCTCTGCACTCCCCTCCGGTTCCGCCTGCTCCATCACCTCCTCTACAGACTGCTTCTGCTCCTCAGCCTCTAAATCCCCCTCCCGCTCCATCTCCATGTTCTCCTCCACCACGCCTCCTTCATCCTGCACTCCCAGCTCCTCTTTCTCCTCCTCCTCCATCCCCTCCTGCCGCTCCTCTATCTTTTCCTCCTGCTTTTCCATAGGCTCCTCCTCCTCTTCCTCCTCATCCGTCAGCCGCTGTTTCTTCTTCTCCGGCTGGCCCTCCTCTCGCTCCGCCTCCCTGACCTCTAAGCCCTCCCCCCTCTCCTCTACCTCATCCTCCTCTTCCTCCTCCTCCTCGTCCATCTCCATGTGGCGTTTACCTGTCAGCCTCTCCTTCTTACCCTTCTCTTCTTTCTCCTCTTCTTTCTTCCGCTCCTCTCCGTTTCCTGTTTCTCTTTTTCCGGCGCGCTGATTCTGGCGCCGCGGCCGAGCCTCCATCTTGTTCAGGTGGTCGGCGAAAGCTTTGCGGCGCTCGTCAAACATACCTGCACCGAGGCACGAGGTTTAAAAGCAACCCAACCCTGACGTACAGTCTTCATAAAGCTCACAGTAAGAAACTCAAACTTCAAAACGTTACCGTTCATTTTTTTCTGTGAATCGTCCAGGAGCTTCTGAGTGGCGGAGCACATCTGACCCGGCAGGTAGAGCAGCGGAGGCCTGGTCCGGGTGCGAATGAACTTTATGATTTTGGCGTTGTGGGCGTTCCAGTCCTCCTGCTATAAAATACAGAACGCCAAAAAAAAAAAAACTCAATTAAATCATTCAAACTGACAGAACGAAACACAAACCCATGAAAAGTACGAGGTTTAAATAATTAGGTGGTGGATGATTGGATGAAGACTGATGGTGGGGTGATGTGATGGTGGGGTGATGTGATGGTGGGGTGGATGGTGGGGTGGATGGTGGGGTGGATGGTGGGGTGGATGGTGGGGTGATTGGTGGGGTTACCAGCTGTGCGAGCTCCACTTTCTGCTCCAGAAGCCGGAGTTCCGTCTGCTTGGCTCGTCTCTCCTCGAACAGCTCCCTCCTCTCACTTTCCACTTTCTTGCGCTCCTGTTCCGCCTGAACCTCCAGCTTCTGCTCAATTTCCTGCCGCCGTTTCAACTTCAAAGGAAACAGAGGGGAACAAAAGGCGGATTTAGAAGGCGGGACGGCGCCGTTTCAGACACGCTCTGATCATCGGGACGCCGCGCCGGAGCCGGAGGAGCGCGCCGGTACCTTCTCTGTGGACACGGTCGACTCCTGCTTAAATTTCTGCAGCGTTCCCATCAGCAGGCCGAACATACGACGATTCCTGCGGGCGGAACAGAGGAGTGAGCGGACTCGCATCGGAACGGGGGGGGGTGTGTGAGGGGGGGGGGGGGGGGCGCTCGGGTCAGAGATAAAAAACCGTACCGTTGTTTCCCCTTCTCGTCCATGGTCTGATCCTGAATCAGATCGCGCCGCGTACGTTCTTTGGAGGTAGCGACGACTGATGACTGCAACGCTGGCTGTGAACACACACACACACACACACACACACACACACACAGAGTCAGAGCTGAGGAGGCGAGGTGTGTGAGGAGGCCAGGTGTGTGAGCTGTGTGAGGAGGCGAGGTGTGGAGGAGGCGAGATGTGCGAGGTGTGTGAGGAGGCGAGGTGTGTGAGGAGGCGAGGTGTGTGAGGAGGCGAGGTGTGCGAGGAGGCGAGGTGTGCGAGGAGGCGAGGTGTGCGAGGAGGCGAGGTGTGCGAGGAGGCGAGGTGTGCGAGGAGGCGAGGTGTGCGAGGAGGCGAGGTGTGCGAGATGTGTGAGGAGGCGAGGTGTGTGAGGAGGCGAGGTGTGCGAGGAGGCGAGGTGTGCGAGGAGGCGAGGTGTGCGAGGAGGCGAGGTGTGCGAGGTGTGTGAGGAGGCGAGGTGTGTGAGGAGGCGAGGTGTGCGAGGAGGCGAGGTGTGCGAGGAGGCGAGGTGTGCGAGGAGGCGAGGTGTGCGAGGAGGCGAGGTGTGTGAGCTGTGTGAGGAGGCGAGGTGTGCGAGGAGGCGAGGAGGCGAGGTGTGCGAGGAGTGTGAGACGAGGCGAGGTGTGTGAGGAGGCGAGGTGTGTGAGGAGGCGAGGTGTGTGAGGAGGCGAGGTGTGTGAGGAGGCGAGGTGTGTGAGGAGGCGAGGTGTGTGAGGAGGCGAGGCGAGGAGAGCGAGGCGAGTGTGAGGAGGCGAGGTGTGTGAGGAGGCGAGGAGGCGAGGTGTGCGAGGAGGCGAGGTGTGCGAGGAGGCGAGGTGTGCGAGGAGGCGAGGTGTGTGAGACGAGGCGAGGTGTGTGAGACGAGGCGAGGTGTGTGAGGAGGCGAGGTGTGTGAGGAGGCGAGGTGTGTGAGGAGGCGAGGTGTGTGAGGAGGCGAGGTGTGCGAGGAGTGTGAGACGAGGCGAGGTGTGTGAGGAGGCGAGGTGTGTGAGCTGTGCGAGGAGGCGAGGTGTGCGAGGAGGCGAGGTGTGCGAGGAGGCGAGGTGTGTGAGACGAGGCGAGGTGTGTGAGGAGGTGAGAGGTGGCGAGGTGTGTGAGGAGGCGAGGTGTGTGAGGAGGCGAGGTGTGAGCGAGGTGTGTGAGGAGGCGAGGTGTGTGAGCTGTGCGAGGAGGCGAGGTGTGCGAGGAGGCGAGGTGTGCGAGGAGGCGAGGTGTGCGAGGAGGCGAGGTGTGCGAGGAGGCGAGGTGTGCGAGGAGGCGAGGTGTGCGAGGAGGCGAGGTGTGCGAGGAGGCGAGGTGTGTGAGGAGGCGAGGTGTGTGAGCTGTGTGAGGAGGCGAGGTGTGTGAGGAGGCGAGGTGTGTGAGGAGGCGAGGTGTGTGAGGAGGCGAGGTGTGTGAGGAGGCGAGGTGTGTGAGGAGGCGAGGTGTGTGAGGAGGCGAGGTGTGTGAGGAGGCGAGGAGGCGAGGTGTGCGAGGAGGCGAGGTGTGCGAGGAGGCGAGGTGTGCGAGGAGGCGAGGTGTGCGAGGTGTGCGAGGAGGCGAGGTGGCGAGGTGTGTGAGGAGGCAAGGTGTGTGAGGAGGCGAGGTGTGTGAGGAGGCGAGGTGTGTGAGGAGGCGAGGTGTGTGAGGAGGCGAGGTGTGCGAGGAGTGTGAGGGTTCCACATGAACCTCTGCGGTAACCATGGCAGCAGAGCGTTACGTCTCAAAACAAATCAAATCCTTACTTTTTTGACATCGTCCTCGTCCTCAGCGTCGCTGTCATGACGTGACTCTCTCCTCGCTCGCTGGTCCCCCGCCAGCCTACACACACACACACACACACACACACACACTACAAATCACTTAACTGCATAATAAATGACCAACCTCCAAACAAAAGCCAAGCATCACCATAGCAACAGCATAAATACATCTGAATCCCTCATTTACACCCACAGGATTAATGTGGCATACCTCAGGAGTGCACCCTCGATGTCCCTCTGTTTGGCTGGGGGTCCTCCACCGCCGTCAGAGAGCCCACGCCTATAAACACAAACACAGCGTCACTTTCACCGCACACCACCGACAAAGTGCACAGTGCTGGTCATTACCATGGAAACCAACCTCAGTATATTGATTCCTCTGCCTCTACCTCCACCCGGGCCTGTGAGGGACAGCCGCCTGGCCTGACCCGGTCTGCAAAACAACAGCCCCACCCTCAGTCAGTCACAGGGGTACAGGTCAACATCTCAAACATCTTCACATGCTGCTCCACATCACAAAACATTATCGACATTCAACCTCACAAAAACACAGGGGGCGTGGCTGAGCTCCAGCACCTGAAACAAGGCCCACAAGGTCACAGTGGGGTGAGTTTGGGGAGACGCCCACACGACCCCGACCCCATCCCACACGTTCAGGACCAGTCAGAGGCTCACACTCCAAAAACTCTATACAAACTCAGTTTCTCCTCCTCTTCTGAATGGGTCTGCGTTTGTGTCTGAATACTTTTGATTTATTAATTAAACACTTAAACCAGAGTATTAATCCATCCATCATCTTCCACTTTATCCTCTATTAGGGTCGCAGGGGGGGGGGAGAACATGCCCATCCAGGGGAGAACGTTTCGGGCGCTGGGCAGATACACCCAGGACAGGGGGGCAATCTATCACTGGGCACACACTCACTCATTCACACATACACACTCTATATGGGGCAATTTGGAGAACGCAATTGACTTGATCCATGTTTTTGGACTGTGGGAGGAAACCGGAGAACCCGGAGGAAACCCACGCGGACACGGGGAGGACATGGAACCTCCGGAGAGTATTAATGTTAATTAATCAGTTATTTTAAAAGAAACGCTCTTATTTCAGGGGGTTGGCAGCGAAATAAATAACAGATTGATTTAGTAGCGGCTCTTTGAAGTGCAGCTCTGCGCGGGGTGTTAAACCGAGGCTCCCTCAATCTAGTGCACTTCAGCTGAGTGGATTGAAACGCGTCCCTCGTTACCTGCACGGCATCAGCGCGCTGAATTACAGCCGTAACGCTCGCGTTTTTCTGAATGTTACGTTTAAATCATCACCGCGGACGCGCTTTGATGTTTTTAACCTCATCCTGAAGTTCAAAGCGCCGTTAGCCACCGAGCTAACAGGCGTGCTCCTGCCTATGCTAAGCTAAGCCGCTACACACGGAGCGCGCGTTTGAAGGCCCGCGGGCCGGTCAGCGTACCGCAGGTCACTCGGGTCGCGGCCCGTCAGCTTCTTTATGTTCTCGTCCACATTCTTTAAACTCTCCTTGGCTTTCTCCAGCTGGTCCTGCAGCGCCTGCACCACCACCGCCATTCCGCCTGCGAGAGAGACCGGGATCCTGCGCCCGCCTCCGGGACGAGCCTCTAAAGCATTGGCGCGATTGCAGACACGTGACAGACAGACGCGTTTGCCAATGGAAAGCCGAAGCGTCCTGATTGACACATGAAGCGCCCAATAAAGGTTCGGCTAAGCCGGCGGGTGGAACTCTGATCTCAGAATTCGGACTTACTGAATCCAGAAGCTCTGAAGTCTGATCACAGAATGTTTGATCTTTATCTTAAAATTCTAACACGTTTTAGTGTCTACAGTTTGTTTACACTTGTGTTATATTTCATTAAAAGCGTTTTGATAAGAAACATCGGCAATTACACTTAAAACATTCAGTGAATGTTACATTTACGTTACATTTGGTCATTTATTGGACGCTTTTATCCAAAGCGACTTACAAGGTGAGCACAGGGTTCATCACAGCGCCCCCTGGAGCAATGAGGGTGAAGGGCCTCACTCAAGGACCCACACTGGTAACTGCAGTGGACCTGGGATTAGAACCCACAACCTTCAGATTGATAACCCAATTCCCAAACCACTGAGATACCATGCCCTCTAATGTTGAAATTAAATGTAAAAAATCAGTGAGATGTTAACGAAGCAGACAGTAATCACCATGCCTTTCATTTCAAACAAGACGTTAAATGCTCGAGAATAAAACAATAAAACTGAATTTGGACATTAAGTTTCATTTATTATAAAATAATACATCCCATATTATTTACCTTTGTTCTAAAGTTAATAACAAACAAGATTTAATTCCTGAACAGCTGAATGTAGATGATACTTAATGTTTGGTTTAAAACTTTTAGACGTCAGTTTAGTGTTTGTATCTCAAACTCAGCACCATGTTCTGATTGTGTTGCTGCTACAGTTGAGTGATGGGATAGGACAGGGCTACCTCCTGATGGCTGTGCAGAGGTAACAGGTGATTCTGAAGACGACGAAGTCAAGTCATTTATTTATGTCTCACTTTTTACAACAGTACATTGTCACAAAGCAGCTTTACAGAATGAAAAGTCTTTAAACAAACATTAAACTATTTAGCACATGAAAAACCATGTATAGAAAGCTTATAGTGTATGCATTGTGTGTGTAAGCACGGCATGCGTTCTGCAAAGTGGGTATCGCCATTTACAAATGGCCACTTAAGTCAGAATTCTGAGACTTTTATCGTTCTCATAGAACCGTTTAGCACCGTGTCAGTATTCTTTGATGCATGAATTTAAGAGTGTAGATGACTTTAGTTAGTACTGTTTTTTTTCCCTGTATCTTAAACCTTGTGATTATGACTTGCAGTTACTGTACTACACAAAATTAAATGTTGTGGTTTGTGCACAGCTACGGTCTTTATTTTGAGAGACGTCCAACAGATCCTTATAAAAAAAAACAAAGTCAGAAGGCAAAATGAAATGAGATGAAGGGTTTTATTCCACAAAGACAAATCACATAATGATCACATGATTCCACAAACATCCATCAGCATTTCATCTTCTGTTACAGTGTGTGTGTGTGTGTGTGTGTGTGTGTGTGTGTGTGCGTCTGCGTGCTCAGTCTTTATCAGCCAAATCATTCTGATCAAAGTACCTTTAAAACACAGATGAAGGTTAGAATGCAGATTAATTTCTTACAGTGCTGTAATAACTCTGATGATGATGATGATGATGGAGGGGGGTGCGGTTACCGTGATACGATACAGATCATCAGGTTCAGAGCTGATAAACGATCATCATCTGGACTCTCCTGCAAATCAAACCGGAGTTTAACTCTCTCTCAGCTGCACGGTCATCACACAGCCGGTCACTTACAGTACAGAAGCAGAAGTATGTGGACACCTCCGCTGGGTTTACAGTTCAAACATTAAACACAGCATTAAAGAGCAGGATTTTATCATTTATTTTCATAGGTCCACATACTGGGCGGCACGGTGGCTGAGTGGTTTAGCATGTTCTCCTCTCAGCGCTAGGGATTCCCGGTTCGAATCCCCATCTGGATGTTCTCCCCGTGTCCGCGTGGGTTTCCTCCGAGTTCTCCGGTTTCCTCCCACAGTCCAAAAACATGGATCAAGTCAATTGAGTTCTCCAAATTGCCCCATATAGATTGTGTATGTCTGTGTGAGTGAGTGAGTGTGTGCCCAGTGATGGATTGGCGTCCTGTCCTGGGTGTATCTGCCCAGCGCCCGAAACGTTCTCCCCTGGATGGGCATGGGACCCCCCCCCCCGCGAGCCTTATATAGGATGAAGCAGAAGTTAATGGATTGATGGATGGATGGGTCCACATACTCCTAAATAATTGTTTGTAATCTCAGAGGATAAAGGAGGGGGGGGGGTACCAGGTCGGCTCGGACCGTAGAGCATCGTCTGGCCAGCTGTCTGATGAGGGAGTGAGCTTCAGGCAGGAGAGGCTTCTCTAAACAGGCCAGTAACGCGTACAACCACTGACCCTGAAGAACAAACCAAACGCTCGCTCCATTAACACATCGACTGCTGACCGAAATATAACCTGAACAACTGATTAGATCTGAGTACCAGCTGCGGAACAAAGTCTCTCTCCTCAAACCAGCTGATCAGATACTCCAGCACAGAAGACACTGTGGACTAAAACACATCAAGATCAAAACAGTACACTTTATATAAAAGAATTAGACCTTACGGCCAGTCTAATCCCCCCCCCCCCCCCTGTGATTTCTACTGATTATCTAAAGAAAGCAGAATGAAACTGAATTATTTACACAAATGACTCTGAGTTTAGGGATCAGACTCACCTGATTAAGTTTACTGACAATACTGAGGAACGGAGGAAAACCCATCTGAGAGAGAGCACAATCAGAAACGCTCAAACCATTTCATTTAAAAGTTTATTTAAGACAGAAAACTTTCTGTACAAGCTAAATCGATTGTTCCTCTCTATAAAGAATATTACATTCAGAAACTTTATTTGCTTTTAAAGTTTCCATGTTTCAATTAGAGATGATTTAATAAGGAAACATTTAATCAAAAGGCTTTAATTAGAACATGCTGAGCGGTGGAATCGTTTCTGGAGTCGTACCTTTATGTAATCGAGTCCCGGAGCTTCAGCGCCTCCATCACCCGCTGCATCATTCAGATACAGTCGCTCACCCAAACAGAACCTCCTCCATCCATCTTCATCCTCAGTGTTTGGCTGGAACACATTACATTTACATTACATTTACATTACATTACATTACATTACATTTAATTACATTACATTACATTTAGTTCATTTATTGGACGCTTTTATCCAAAGCGACTTACAAGGTGAGCACAGGGTTCATCACAGCGCCCCCTGGAGCAATGAGGGTTAAGGGCCTCACTCAAGGAGCCACAGACCTGGGATTTGAACCCCCAACCTTCAGATTGATAGCCCAACGAATGCCCTGACCACTGAGCTACCACGCCCTCACAGAACACAGATCCATGGGGTCCTCTGACCTCACACTCTGACCTCCGTTTCAGGTTCTGTGAACATGGCGCTCAGTTCAGGTAATGAGCTGGTCTTTAACGTCACAGAGATCCACCCCCCCCCCCCAGCTCGTCAATCAGCCCATTGATCTTTTATTGATCTATTTTCTTGCCACTGTCGCTTCGTCTTGCTCTTTGGGGGTTTAAAGGTTTTTCATTCTGTAAAGCTGCTTTGTGACGATGTACTGTTGTAAAAAAACGCGACAGAAATAAATAACTTGAACTTGATGTAAGAGTGAACCTGATTACCAGAACAACATTGTCATCGAGGAGCTGATCTCTCCAGAGCTGCCGCTTCTTTATTAAACTCTGAAAACACAACATCAATCAGCACTTACACTTTGTTTACATCCATCACCCCACACCACCCCCACCCCAAACACCTTCCCTGTGAGAGAGAGGGCTCTGCACACCACACCTCACTGCACCTGACGGTGTGCAGCTCACAGAAGGCAGGAGGCCTTTGTTTCCATGACACAACATGTCGGGAAGGTCACTTCCTGTCTCTGAGCAGTTACCTGTCTGAGGTGAGAGAAGCTGCTGACCTGTTCCTGCTGCCACCTCAGACTGGGAGAGAAACCCAGAGGAGCCGCAGAACACCCTGCAATCTGCACACACACACACACACACACACACACACACACACACACACACACACACCCTTAACATGGATCTTCTGTAGCAGATGATAGTTGTAATCCAGAAGGTAAACATTAACGGATTAAAGGTTCTGAATATTTTTTTCTGAAATGATGGGGTTCTAATAAGGTTCTGATTTGATGAGGTTCTAATAAGGCTCTGATGTTCTGAACTGATAAGGTTCTGATGTTCTGATGAGGTTCTGATGAGGTTCTGAACTGATGAGGTTCTGATGTTTTGATGAGGTTCTAATGAGGTTCTGATGTTTTAATGAGGCTCTAATGAGGTTCTGATGTTCTTATGTTCTGATGAGGTTCTAATGTTCTGATGAGGTTCTGATGAGGTCACAGTTGCCATGGCAGCACTCACAGAAACGTTTACGGTCTGCTTCCTCAGCTTCTTCGGGTCGATCTGCGCCACCACCACATCCGGGCACCGCGCCGCCTCCAACCTGCAAGAGTCCAGAGCGGTCAACCCAAGTGACGTCATCAATCAGGACTGACTGACTGTACGGAATACAGTGATGGGTAATGAATGAACTCTACATCCAGCAAAGTGCAAAAACATGCTGTACGGAATACGGTAGCATGACTCAGCAGAGCTTTCATTCAGTACTAACGGAGCTGTACGGATCAACGTGACTGCATTATGGACTGACGACAATGATGATGAAGATGATGAAGATGTTGTGTTCAGTGTTTGATTTAACATCTGGAGTCTGATAAAAATAAGTAATTTGAAGGTTAATGAGTTCATGTTTTTAATGAGTTCATGTTTTTAATGAGTTCATGTTTTTAATGAGTTTATGTTTGTAACTCACTGAACATGTCGCAGATATTCTTGGGGATTTTTAGGCGGTTCGTTTAAATGGCACTCCTCCTCCTCCTCCCCCTCACACGGGTCCACCGGTAACAGCCGCGGCATCAGCTCCTCCACGTTAGATTTCATGTTTTAATCTGATTATTAAAGTTTCAAACAGAAATTAAAATCTTAATTTCACTCTAATCGCCTCAGAGTTGCTCACAACTTTCCACTTTGCTTTCGCGGTCCCCCATCTTTCACATGTCAACTTCCAAATTCCAACAAGTTCATTGTGTAGGTCACTGCGTAGGTCACTAGTTTCTGCGCCTCTTCATCGCCGCGGTCTCGATAAGGGTTAGTGCTTCAGCTGCAGTTTGAAACACAGCCACGTTGCTTCTTCTCAGAAGAATTTAAAGCGTCAAGTAGCAGACGCGCCCTCTGCTGTTACGATCACGCACAACAAAAAATAAAAATTTGTTAATAATTTAAAAAAATAATTAAAAGGTTTTAATGAAGTTTTGTTTTTTCACGTTTAGAGAAGATTAAGAACAGAAAGCTTTTACATTTAAATCTGAAACAGTTCTTTTAATAATCTTTCATTATCAACTTAAATGAACTAAAGAACAAAACTCGTAACGTTTAAAACGTTTATTTTTAATATAAAAACATTCATTTAATTTAATTTAATGTTATTATTTAGAAATCTGAGCATTAAAAGCCTCTGCTCCCTGATTCTGTATCAGCTCAGGACTTTTGATCAGAAATGATTCACTCAGCAGGAAACCAAGGTTCAACCAGCCAGTCTGTGATAGTGTGAGTGTGTGTGTGTGTGTGTGTGTGTGTGTGTGTGTGTGTGTGTGTGTGTGTGTGTGTTGTGTGTGTGAGAGTGAGAGAGAGAGAGAGAGAGAGAGAGAGAGAGATCTGGTAATTTTTCCTTTCTGTAACATCATATATGTGAAGGTGCAAATATGTAATGAGAATATGGGACTATGTCAGTGTTAAAGAGTGTAAATTTAAATGAGATAAATGATGAAGGTCTGAGAGAGAGAGCTGCTGAGAGACAGAGAGAGAGAGAGAGAGAGAGAGAGAGAGAGTGAGAGAGAGAGAGAGGTGCTGAGAGACAGAGAGAGAGAGAGAGAGGTGCTGAGAGACAGAGAGAGAGAGATGTGCTGGTTGAAGAGAGAGAGAGAGAGAGAGACAGAGAGGTGCTTCTGTTAATGATTTACTGTTTATGACCTCTAGTCCACTCTGCTCTCTCAGAACTGACCTCGTCCTCAATCACTGTCGATCCCTCACCCACTCGCACGCAGAAATGGATTCAGTCACACAGAAAGCCAGCTGAACCTAAAACTGATCCAGGACCCGTCTCTGATCCTGGACCCGTCTCTGATCCTGGATCTGTCTCTAATCCTGGACCCGTTTCTGATCCTGGACCCGTCTCTGATCCTGGATCTGTCTCTGATCCTGGATCTGTCTCTGATCCTGGACCCGTCTCTGATCCTGGATCTGTCTCTGATCCTGGACCCGTTTCTGATCCTGGACCCATCTCTGATCCTGGATCTGTCTCTGATCCTGGACCCGTCTCTGATCCTGGATCTGTCTCTGATCCTGGAGCATCATGTTGTCTGGACACAGCCGTTTGTGTGTGATGTTGATCCTCAGCTGTGCTCTGCAGACCTCAGGACTGATGTCTGATTATAAAAGGTGTGGAGATGCAGCATGTGCAGGTAGGAGATCATTGAGCTGATTTAAAGAACGTCATGATGTTTGTGAGTGGAACCTCAGCTCGGTGTCTGTTGTCCTGCTGAAGGCATGATGAGTCGAGTTCAGGCTCTGAGAGATCATCCTGCTGCAGACTGCAGGTTTCTCACCCTGAAAAAAGGAGACATGATTGAAGTGTACCACAAACTGAGCAGGAGGGGGCGCCACCTCTGGGCCGGGAGCGTAAGAAGTTGACTTTATTTCTATTTTAAATTTGTTATTGTGATGTAAAGCTCAGAGACTGTCTCTCAGATAGGGACACAGTTTGGATATTTCCCCCGAGAAGCCGTGAGGATCGATGAGGTTTTCATCGATGAAAGCAGAGAAATTGAAATGCCGACTCAGGTGGGAATTTAAACATTACATTTATATTTAACAGAAACTAAAGCATTAAAATTCATCACTAACTCACTGAATTCATAACGTTTCATAAAAATGACATTTAAATGTTTATAATAAAGAATAAACACATTAATGTAAAACAATGTTTTAATAAAACATAGAATATAAAAGTAGCAAGGGTGGCACGGTGGCTTAGTGGTTTAGCATGTTCTCCTCTCAGCACTAGGGATTCCCGGTTCAAATCCCTATCTGGGTGGAGTTTGCATGTTCTCCCCATGTCTGCGTGGGTTTCCTCCGGGTTCTCCGGTTTCCTCCCACAGTCCAAAAACATGGATCAAGTCAATTGAGTTCTCCAAATTGCCCCATATAGAGTGTGTGTGTGTGAGTGAGCGAGTGCCCAGTGATAGATTGCCCCCCTGTCCTGGGTGTATCTGCCCAGCACCTGAAGCATGCTCCCCTGGATGGGCATGGAGAACCCCACCGCGACCCTAATAGAGGAGAAAGCAGAAGATAATGAATGAATTAATATTAAAGTAGCATTTTTAATCAAACACTTGTTTAATTTTTTTGTTGTATTAAATGTTTTATTTGAAGGTGAAGGTTCAGCTTGGGTTTATTTGAAGTTCTCCACGTTGTGATTTATGGTTAAAGTTGTGATTTGTTTCAGAGAACAGATTTCCTCTGCACTGATGCATTCGGTTCCATCATCGAGAGCCAGCTCCAGCTCCAGCTCCAGGAGGAAGAGTTTGAAGCATTAGGTAAAAGAGAACTCGCTGATGGGATCAGATTAAAATCAGATGAACAAAGTGTCTTTATTGAAGGGAAGCAGCAGAGCCAATCAGAGCAGAGCGGATCCTCAGAACCAGAGTTCAGAACCAGAGAACCGACCCTGGATGTTAAAGGGAATGTGGACGAGCTGACCTCGGGTTCGGACTCAGAGGACGAACTCGTAACAGAAGATAACAGAGGTTCCACCGAGGCACAGACCAGGATGAGACTCAGGAACGGAATAGAAGCTGAGGAACCAGCTCACGATGGAAGCTCACGACTTCATGGTGAGAGCTCCTCAGGTGAGAGTGGAACATGGTACGGAGGTGTCTATCACAGCTTCACCAGCCTTTATAGAGATGATACTGATGTCACATCAAAAGTCAAAGAGGGAATAAAGACAGAACCTGAACCCGCTGTGTCACATCAGACCTCACACACTGATGAGAACCCACCATCTCATGAAGAAGATCAGCAGTCTGCTGGAGAAAGGAACCTGGGATCTGAAAAGGAGGAGAGCTGGTTCAGTAGTGTCTACAGAGGAATTACTGAGATCTATCACGACCCAAACGAACCTTCTGTATCCAACACTGTGGCTACATCAGAGAACAGAGGTACAGAACCCACCTCTGACACTGAGAAACATGTTGAGAGTCACAGTGATGGTTCTACAGGAGCTTCACCAGGAACAACCGAAATGAAAGAACCTTCAACAGAAACAAACGGCGAGAGCACGAACCCTGCAGATGATCAGGACGTGGGGTGGTATGGAGGTGTTTATAAAAAAATCACACACCTCTATGGAGAGGCAAACGCTGCCACGTCTGATACGACTGATGATCCAAACCACGATGAAAGAACCAGCAGGAGAACAGGAACCACAGAAACAGAGCTTAATCAAGAGAAACAAGAGGTGAACGCTGAAGGCTGGTACAGTGGTGTCCATCAGACCATCACTAACTTTTACAGAGGTGCCTCTGATGAAAATGATCTTCCAGAGTCTGAGAGCCAACGTCCTGATGATCAAAGTGTGTCGTCCTTCACATTTTCCATGAAAAGCCTATCGACAATAATCAGATCTCCATTTAACTCAGACACAGATCAACCTGCAGGACCAAAAGACCCTGGAGGACAGACTCCGGAGGTCCATGATGGGGAACGAGCCAGGAGTGAAGACAATCAGACTTTATCTGAAGAGGTTACACCCTCAGAAAACATCTCACATCCTGTGAGCACTCACAAGCAGAAAACAGTGAGCATGACGGACGAGGAGAACAAAGATGAAGCTGAAGAAGAAAAATATGATGAACAAAAGTCTCCAGACCTCATCAGGCATCGAATCGATGCAGAAGAAACGAGTGAGGATGAGGATGAGGGTGATGATGATGATAATGATGATGATGGAAACATCACATCAACTCATCAAACACCATCTTCAGAAAGCAGCAGGTCATCAGGAGACTCTGAAAGCCTGCGTGATGAAGAAGAAACACAGAGTCCAGTCACTGAGACACTAAATCAGATCAGAGCTGTCAGTCCAGAAGGACACGCCCCCGAGCTTCAGTCTGCTCCAGCTTTAGATGATCAACAACTGGACATCAATCAAATCACGTCTTCTGAAGAAAGGAATGTAGGGGTGGATGGCACTCGGGTGGAGTCCACTGAGGAGAGAGGAACGCTGATAGAAGAAAAAGGAAGATCAACACCACCAGAGGAGGATCTATTAGAAGAAGGTGTAGATGCTCCAACATCAGAGGAGGATCTATTAGAAGAAGGTGGAGATGCTCCAGCATCAGAGGAGGATCTATTAGTAGAAGGTGTAGATGCTGCAACATCAGAGAAGGATCTATTAGAAGAAGGTGGAGATGCTTCACCAACAGATGAGGATCTATTAGAAGAAGGTGGAGATGCTGCACCAACAGATGAGGATCTATTAGAAGAAGGTGGAGATGCTGCACCACCAGAGGAGGATATATTAGAAGAAGGTGGAGATGCTGCAACATCAGAGAAGGATCTATTAGAAGAAGGTGGAGATGCTCTAACATCAGAGGAGGATTTATTAGAAGAAGGTGGAGATGCTGCACCACCAGAGAAGGATTTATTAGAAGAAGGTGTAGATGCAGCACCACCAGAGAATGATTTATTAGAAGAAGGTGGAGATGCTGCACCACCAGAGGAGGATCTATTAGAAGAAGGTGGAGATGCATCAGCATCAGAGGAGGATCTATTAGAAGAAGGTGGAGATGCTGCACCACCAGAGAATGATTTATTAGAAGAAGGTGGAGATGCTGCACCACCAGAGAATGATTTATTAGAAGAAGGTGGAGATGCTGCACCACCAGAGAATGATTTATTAGAAGAAGGTGGAGATGCTGCACCACCAGAGGAGGATCTATTAGAAGAAGGTGGAGATGCACCAGCATTAGAGGAGGATCTATTAGAAGAAGGTGGAGCTGCTGCAACATCAGAGGAGGATCTATTAGAAGAAGGTGGAGATGCTGCAACATCAGAGGAGGATTTATTAGAAGAAGGTGGAGATGCAGCACCACCAGAAGATAAAATAAAAGAAAGTATAAGGGCTACACCTCTAGAGGCTCATGGAGAAGATAAGCAGCTAGAGACTTTGATAGCAGGTACATCTGATGCTGATGATCTTACACCTCATGATCTGATCTCCAAACCAGACCATCAGACTGAAGACGCAGAACCGAATGCTGAGGAAGTCTCTGATACACAGAGCATGATGGGTAATGATGGAGAAGAGAGCTGTGTGAAACAGGATGAACCTTCTGAACGTAAGAAGCTTCATCACCAGATGGATCCAAACTTAGCAGATCATCTCAACGATGGCAGAGGTCCTGATCTTCAGCGGTCCTTCGATAGAGAAACATCATCATGGCTGAATAACAAACCTGAGAGCTCTGAGTATCTCAGTCAGGAGGACGTAGCCGAGCTCCATGACCTGCAACGAAGACTGGAACATCTGAGAAGAGCAGGTCCAGATGTTCAGGAGGAGTGGTGGTTACAAAACACACACCGCACCTCAGCAGGACTCAGAGAGAAGGTCATACCCACAGTATCAGTAGATAAAGCAGCAGGTACTGATCATATTATTATTGATTGATTTGTTTATTGCATGAGCTGATTGATTAGCGCCAATCAGATCGCCACCATCAATCACTAATGATTAGTTCTGCACTGTTCCTCCAAAATATGATTTATTATTAATTAATTTGATACTTCAAAATTGTAACTTAATAACAGGGAGTATTATGGGATATACACATAATTAGCATGTGTATTTGGACATCTTGGACAATTTGGACATCTATGACATAAAATAATATCCTATGAATATTAATGAAAAACATTTACTACAACAATTATACAAACAATTAAAGTGACATCACAAAATCATACAACCAAAAAGTAAAGAAAATGTTTATTATCATGTAGTATGAACTTTATATACACAAAAGTATAAAGACACGCCTCTTAATCACTTAATGGGTTTTATTCCGTCCCGTTAACACATGTGGAGAAAATCAAGCATACAGACGTATTTTGGACAACTGTACGCTTTCCACTACGTAAGAACAGTTTGGGGAAGGCCTGCTCTGTATCAGCATGACTGTGAAGATGTGTGGAGTTTAACACTCGGGATGAACGTGACAGAAAAACATGACAGCTTCAGATACCAGAAGATCAAAGCAGGGAATCGGATACAGAAACATACAGTCATCGGAACTCCGATGTATCTGGAGTAAAATGTGCCTGAGCGTCTGCGACAGAACAATGCAGCATTTGATGATGTCATTAAACAACAGAGTGAACCATAAACCCAGACGACAGTCTGATCTGTACGAGGTCTTCACACAGAGACATCCAAAAACAGAGATTCTGAAGAAGATGGCGTGATCGGACGTGATAGGAAGACATCTGTGGACTGAGTACGTAATTGATATCTGCAGCTGCCAAGAATTTAAGAGACGCATCGAGTCATAAAGGACAGAGAGTCCCTCCAACCAAAAAAAACAAAGAATACAGAATAATCAGGGTCTAATATATTTAAATGAGATGCAGGGAAACCCAACGACACATTCACAACGCTCCAAATAAGGACTGTGTTCATGCTACAGACACAATTACAAACATTATTATAATAATATATCAGACATTTTCTTTAGAGGAATGTTATTAATGTTGGACGCTGTTTTGTCTCACAGTCCTATAAACCACAGGGAGCATTTTAACATGTACCTTCAGTTTCAGTTACATTCATATTATTCACTTTCAGGACACTGCACTGTTAACTTTAATCTGTGTTAATATTAAAACTGTTTAAAGCACTTAGAATCATGCAATGTTACAAATATAACGATTGATTGCGAGGTGATTATGGGATTAATGAGTCTTTTTACTGTTCAGTCTCAGGGTTTTATCTGTGTGCTTCAGAGTCAGGTTGCTGTAATGATTTGTGTCATTTCCTCAAACCTGTATTATGGTTCTGATGTCTGGATGTGTTATAACCCATAATGTTGTTTTCTTTAATAGTGGACCAAATGTTTTTTTTTTAATAATTTAAATATCCTGAATTTCAGGACTTCAGACTTCCAGAAAATGTTGCTCTCTTCATGCTCGTGTACACGTCTCTTGACAGATCCCATTACGGAGTGTTTTGATGAAAACTGCGTGGAATCCAAAGATGAGACATCAACCCCAGAGAACGACAAAGATCAAGATCACAAAATGGAGAACTTCTCTACAGTAACAGATACTCAGGAGTTTGTGGATCCATCCTCAGAACCCGAAGCTGCAGATGATAGAACAGTTGCATTAGAACAAATTTTAAATGGAAACACAGTTGAGTCTGAGAACAAAATAGACGAATCTTCTGTAACCACTCACTCCAGAGGCTCTGAGGAACCAGAGGAACCTGAAAATGGTAAATATTTAAAAAATCACTTATGCATTAAATACATTTATATAAAAATCAAATGATAAATAAACTATTTTAAGCATTTAATTCAGGTACATCGTTTTTGAAAATAGAAATAAGAAAAGGCTTAATTATATTTTCTAAGAAATATGCCTGTGTACATTATTTCTGACTCTTAAATATTGTTTGTTAACAGAGGATCTCCGTTCGTATGTGATCTTTGTTGCTGATTTTACATCTGAGGTCTTCATGTTCGTGGTCAATGTGAGTGCTGACCTGAAAGACACCGTAAATCAGGTGAGAGGACACGATCCTCTGATCTTATCTGATCTTTACTTCCTTTTTTATTGGAAAATCTAAGCACATTCAGGAATGCATTTCTTTAGGTTTATTAACGTTATAACATCAGTCTGTTTATGGGAATTGAATGTATTATTTTTTAAATAACTTTATTATTTATGCGCAGGCTATACACTAAAATCTATTTAAATAAAATCTTATGTTTTAGATGTATATTGTTTCTTTAAATTAGGTTTATAATAAAAAACAACAGGAACGTTTTTATAATAAAAAAACAACAGGAACGTTTTCCGACATAAAAACAACTATAACCTCCACGTACTAGAGCTGTGCGGATCGATACAAATATCAATAATATCGATACCAATGCTGGTATCGGTATTGAACAATACTTGCGTAAAAAGATCGATACTCAAGTTTTTTGTGTGTGAAAATTCCTTTTTTATTGTTTTGCCTAAGAACAATTCTATTTAAAAAAAGAAACAAAGAAAGAAAAAACTGTCTAGTGAGGGGAGCATTTTTACTTTATATTCGTATTGTCGTTTCTCCTTTTGTACTTCAAAAATATATATTTTCCTCACGTTAAAGCAATCTTTGTTTTATTACTGTTCCATTGTTTCTAAACAAAGATGTTGATTGGGATACATTATTTTGTTGTCACCTATAATGTTTGGCGAAATTCTATACTAGGTCTTTTGGATCAATGAATCTTAAATATTAAAAAGTATCGGTATCGAATATCGCGATATTGGTTCGATACCAAAATTTTTGGTATCGCACAGCTCTACCACGTACTGAGAGTGCTCTACTGCGCATGCGCCTTAACGCGTTCTAACTCGTGTGACGCGGCACTGTGGCATTCTGTTATTGGTGACGTGTGGCCTGAACCATCCCGCATCACAAGGGGTCGTGAGTCTGCCTGTCTATATCAGTTTTCAGACAATATTAGGTGACACAACCAAATACAGGTGTATATATTTTTATCATTACTTAATAGAAATAGATACACCGCGTTTACATAACTTCGATAACACGTCAATATTTTTATCACGCCATTCGCACTCCCCTATTCCGTGTCGTCGTTCCGACGGGCCTGTGCTAAGTGCGCATGCGCACGCCGCTATGGCGAACGGCAGATGGAAGCGGTGTTAATAAATGAAATAAAGATCTGAGTTTTAATTAATTTAATCTGTTAATTAAAATCTGTTAATTTAATCTGTTAATTTAATCTGTTAATCTGTCTTCACGATGGCGGACGGACATATCAACGAGTCCGGAGTTACAGAGGACGATAGTTCTGAGGAAACTGCGAGGGTTTTTTACTCAGTCGCTTCGGAAAAGATTCGAGATGTGAGAGAAAGTCTGCACTCCATTTAAATTATAATATAATAATAATAATATAATAATAATAATATAATATAATACAGCGTTACATTAAAGAGAGTGTTATACAGTCTGACAGTGAGATGAGAATGAGCGATCATTAACTGGCATTTCATAAACGATTATAGAACAGAAATGACACAATAAATAACATAATATAATAAATAATATACAACATCACGATCAAAGAGACGCGGAACACATTTACATTCATGTTATTATAGCATATGGATTGTGTATTAATAACGCAGTGCAGGTGTGTGTGTGTGTGGGGGGGGGTGTTTATGTGTGTGGGGGGTACAGTACTGTGTGTATGTATGTGTGTGTGTGTGTGTGTGTGTGTGCAGGTAGAGGTGTGTGTGTTTATGTTCATGTGTATATGTAGGTAAGGGTGTGTGTGTCGGGGGGGGGGGGGCTACAGTACTGTGTGTAAACTGTATTAATATTTGTGTGTGTGTGTGTGTAGGTAGGGGTGTGTGTGTGTGTTTATGTGTGTGTGTGTGTGTGTGTGTGTGTGGGGTACAGTACTGTGTGTATAAACTGTATTAATGTGTGTGTGTGGGTATGTGTGTGTATATGTGGGTGTGTGTGTGTGTGTGTGTGTGTGTTATGTGCAGGTAGGTAGGTACTGTGTGTTTGTATTCATGTGTGTGTGTAGGTAGGGTGTGTGTGTGTGTGTGGTAGTCAGGGGGGGGGGGGGTACAGTACTGTGTCTGTAAACTGTATTAATATTTGTGTGTGTGTAGGCAGGGGTGTGTGTGTATTAATAACGCAGTGCAGGTGTGTGTTTGTGGGGGGGTACAGTTCTGTGTGTAAACTGTATTAATATTTGTGTGTGTGGGTGTGTGTGGGGGTGTAGATAGGGGTGTATAAACTGTGTGTTTATGTGTGGTGTGTGTGGGGGGGGTACAGTACTGTGTGTATAAACTGTATTAATGTGTGTGTGTATGTGTGGGGGGGGGTATATATATATATATATATATATATATATATATATATATGTGTGGGGTGTGTGTGTAGGTAGAGGTGTGTGTGTGTGGGGAGGGGGTACAGTACTGTGTCTATAAACTGTATTAATGTGGGGGGGGGTACAGTACTGTATGTAAACTGTATTAATATTTGTGTGTGTGTGTGTGTGTGTGTGTTTATGTGGGTGTGTGTGTGGGGTACAGTACTGTGTGTATAAACTGTATTAATGTGTGTGTGTGTGTGGGGGGGGGGTACAGTACAGTGTGTATAAACTGTATTAATGTGTGTGTGTGGGGGGGGTACAGTACGGTGTGTGTGTGCTCCTTTGTGTATGAGTGTGTTAGAGTATTATAATGTTGTATGAAGTCTGTCTGTGAGACAGGAAGTTGTTATTGGTTCTGCAGTTCCTCTTTTTGCACCTAGTAGTTTGTTCTGTCGTTGCAGGTTATGATGTCACTTCCTGATAACATGCGCCCGGGTCCTGACCTGTACGGGATGCCGTGGGAGGTGGTCATCATCACGGCCGTGTTGGGTTCCTTCTCGGTTCTGCTCTTCACCTGCAGGTTCTTCCAGTCTGTAAGTCATCAGTCACCTCTGTGTAATGATCCAAACTTATGATGTCATCACACCTGATGTCATCACATCCTGTTAGGAATGCAGCTCAGACAGAAGGTCATTAAAAGGTAACGGTGAGCGGTCAGCTGGTTGATGGAGCTGAGTGCAGTGTGATGGATTCTGACTCTGCTGCAGATGTTCCTTTGATCTAATAATAATGCTTTGATGTTCTCTCTGCAGATCAAAAGCAGATTGTACGCAAGTGAGTCCTGAATCTTTAAGTCTGATCTGAATCTTTAAGTCTGATCTGAATCTTTAAGTCTGATCTGAATCTTTAAGTCTGATCTGAATCTTTAAGTCTGATCTGAATCTTTAAGTCTGATCTGAATCTTTAAGTCTGATCTGAATCTTTAAGTCTGATCTGAATCTTTAAGTCTGATCTGAATCTTTAAGTCTGATCTGAATCTTTAAGTCTGATCTGAATCTTTAAGTCTGATCTGAATCTTTAAGTCTGATCTGAATTGTCTGATCTTGATTCTGATCTGAACTGACCGCTCTGGTGCTCTGGCTTCAGGCAGGGAGAGGAGGATGGGACAGCGGGTGGCCGAGCTGCTGGAGGAGAAGTGTAAAGTGCTGGAGACGCTCAGCGAGTATAAACACAAGGTGGGCGAGCCGTCTGTTTGGTTCTACTGAAGAACATCATCACATCTGGAGTTTAAAACCAATGGAACTTTGCTGTTGAATATACAGACACGTCATCCTGAGTTACATCACATTTACATTACATTTACGTTTGCTCATTTATTGGACGCTTTTATCCAAAGCGACTTACAAGGTGAGCACAGGGTTCATCACAGCGCCCCCTGCAGCAATGAGGGTTAAGGGTCTCGCTCAAGGACCCACACTGGTAACTGCAGTGGACCTGGGATTTGAACCCCCAACCTTCAGATTGATAACCCAACACCCGAACCACTGAGCGACCTTGCCCTCACACACACAGGACCAGGTTATGATGTCACAATGTGGTCAGTCAGATTAGTGCCTCTGTGACCAGCCTTTTATTGTGTCCACTTTAACCTTTGATCTCTTTGTGATTTGGGACGTTTGAAGTGTGTATGAGATGTTTGTGGTTTTGGGATGTGGAGCTGATGATGCTCACGCTCGTTCTCTTACAGTACGAGAAGCTGAATGCTGCTGAGCTGAACGGAGGACTTACAGCTCAGACTTTAAAGATGAAAGATCTCCAGGTTGGTTCTCCGTCCTCTTTTATAACACACAGTCATTAAGCACAATGTCTCTTCAGCCTCTTCATTAGAAACGTGTCCCTGCCGTGATGTAAACATTACATTCTAATACACACGGGGGTCAGACTGTGTTTCTAATCATTTGCATCAACACGGTTCAACACGTTCCATTGAATAAATCAACACCCCCATTTTATTACATCTCATTTAAAACCGGCCCCTTAATCTGTGATATTTAATTAATAATCCACGATCCATTAAACATTAGACATGAGGAGGGACACGACGACGACGACGATGATGATGATGATATACCAGCTGAGATCGTTTAATCTTGCTTGTGTAACCGTGTTGAACCTGTATGTTCTGAAGACCATGTCCCAGGAGCTGGAGCAGTCCAATGAGCAGATGAAGCAGAACATGGAGCAGCTGCAGGAACAGCTGGAGCAGCAGAACCAGCTCAGGAAACAACAAAGCCTGCAGGTAGAGGGTGCAGTCTCTAACACTGAGGACACGACACTGTTAAATTAACCTGAAAACTCACAGGTGTGTGTGTGTGTGTGTGTGTGTGTGTGTGTGTGTGTTCCAGCTGGAACAACTGGAGGATACATTAAGTTCCCTGGAGAAGGAGGCCATGGAGTGTAAATCCCAGTTGGAGCAGGTGAGTGAGGGGCTGTGGCTCGTGCGGTGGAGGAAGGCGTAGGTGGCGCTGTGGTTCACGCTGTGCTTTCTGCTCCAGGATAAAACCACACTGAAGATCTATGAGATGAACACCGAGAGGCTGCAGAAGAAACTGCAGGAGGCTCAGGAGGAGAATATCATGCTGCTGGAGAGCAAAGCTCAGGTGTGATGTCCTGCCTGCAGTGTGTGTGTGTGTGGGGGGGGGGGGGGTGTGTGTGAGAGAGAGTGATGCTACATGAGCATGTTCTCTGTAGCTGGAGAAGGAGTCAGAGGGCTGGATGGAGCGGCTGAACGAGCTGGAGGAGGAGCGCAGGATGAGCGAGAGGTCACATGACGGGATGATGGAGAACTGCGCGAGTAAAGACGAGCGCATTAAGGTACACGGTTCCTCCGTCAGGTCCTCCGATCTCTGCTTCCTCAAATACACCCCAATAACCTCTCACCTACCCCCCCACCCCCCACCCCACCCCACCCCCCAGTCTCTAACAGAGTGCTTGCTGAAGATGAGGGACTGGGATTCAGAGGAGGACAGAGCTGAGGACTGTGATGCTCTGAGCACAAACACAGGTATCAATCAATCAATCAATCAATCAATCAATCGATCAATCGATTAAAAATATCTGTGTAAATTTCGAGAGTGAAGTTTAAACCAGAAATGTTTTGAACACGACGTTAAAGAAATCATTTTACTCTCACAGATCTGCTTCAGAAGCAGAAGGTGCAGAAGCTTATCTGTGCAGCAAAGGTACAGCGTGTGTGTGTGTGCGTGTGCGCGTGTGTGTGTGTGGATGCTGTGCAGTATTACTTTCTCTCAGAGTCCTGAGGCATGTCTCATGGTTCTGTGCTGTTCTCTCAGATGAGTGCAGACCTGAAGGCCATGGAGGAGGATAAGGACAGATTGTTTGCTAAATTTGCAGATGAAATCAAAGCTAAAGAAGATCTTGAAGGTCAGTGCTTCACGTCTCTGATCTGAAACATGACCGGGGTCAATGATCCGAGGCTTGGTTCCCTCATAATCAGAGTCATGGAAGTGCTGGAGCCTATCCCTAAAAAGAGAGATGTTCCAGCTGACTGTGTGTGTGTGTGTGTGTGTGTGTGTGTGTGCGCAGACGGGATTAAGCAGATGCAGAATGAGCAGGACTCCTTGCAGTCAGAGAGCTCAGTGTATGCAGCTGATATTCAGAAACTGCAGCACAAACTACAGATCATGACCGAGATGTTCCAGGAAAACGAGCTGAAGCTACACCGGTGGGTGAGGGTGAGGGTGGGGGAGGGGGGTGTGAGGGGGGTGGGGGGTGTGAGGGTAATATGCTTTAGGATATAGTTGATGTTTTGGTTCTTTAGGATGTTAACAGTTGAAGAGAAGGAGCGAACACAGAAGGAGGAGCAGCTGAACAAAGCAGGAAAGAAGATCAGCCTGGCTGCTGAGGAGCTGAACTCCTACAGGTTCATCTTCATCATCTTCATCATCATCATTGTTCTAACATGAGTATCATTTAAATAAAAACCTCAAACCCAAATCCTCCTGTTTCACTCAGACAACGAGCCAAAGACCTGGAGGAGGAGCTGGAGAAAACCAACCAGGCTTACAAAAACCAGGTACATACCCCCCCCCCCCACAGATCAGCTGTGTGTGTGTGTGTGTGTGTGTGTGTGTGTGTGTGTGTGTGTGTGTGTGTGTGTGTGTGTGTGTGTGTGTGTTGGAGGATCCTGGTTAACTTTAATGTTTATGATGTATTTCATGTTGTTCTCTGCAGATTTCAGCTCATGAGAAGAAGGCTCATGATAACTGGGTGAGTTGTGACATCACACCGTCTGTATGGTACACCATGTTGTGTGTGTGTGTGTGTGTGTGTGTGTGTGTGTGTGTTCTGTACGGTTCTCCGTTCATACACACATCTTCACAAAGTCCTCATCGTCTGTGATCGTGCATGACTGTCTGTAACGACTCGTTTATTCTCATTAATGGTTTATAATCAGGGTGGCACGGTGGCTTAGTGGTTTGGCATGTTCTCCTCTCAGCGCTAGGCATTCCCGGTTCGAATCCCCATCTGGGTGGAGTTTGCATGTTCTCCCCGTGAGAATCATGGATTCAAGGTCAAATGAGTTCTCCAAATTGCCCCATATAGTGTGTGTGTGTGTGTGTGTGTGTGTGAGTGTAGTAGATTGCCCCCCTGTCCTGGGTGTATCTGCCCGGCGCCCGAAACGTTCTCCCCTGGATGGGAACCCCCCCCCCCCACACGACACTAACAGAGGATTTTTAAACGACTCGTTGTGTTTGACTCTACTGACTCGTCTGTTGTAGCTCTCTGCTCGAGCTGCAGATCGAGACCTCGCTGACGTGAAGAGAGAGAACTCCGTCCTGAGACAGAGGTGAGCGTTCAGGCATGATGAGCCTATCCCAGCACTCACAGACCAAAGGACAGGTCCACCAGTCCACAGGACCACCAGTCCACAGGACCACCAGTCCACAGGTCCACCAGTCCACCAGTCCACCAGTCCACAGGACCACCAGTCCACAGTCCACCAGTCCACAGTCCACCAGTTCACCAGTCCACAGTCCACCGTCCACCAGTCCACCAGTCCACCAGTCCACCAGTCCACCAGTCCACAGTCCACCAGTTCACCAGTCCACAGTCCACAGTCCACCGTCCACCAGTCCACCAGTCCACCAGTCCACCAGTCCACCAGTTCACCAGTCCACAGTCCACCAGTTCACCAGTCCACAGTCCACCGTCCACCAGTCCACCAGTCCACCAGTCCACCGGTCCACCGGTCCACCGGTCCACCAGTCCACCGGTCCACCGGTCCACCGGTCCACAGGTCCACCAGTCCACAGTCCACCAGTCCACAGTCCACCAGTCCACAGTCCACCAGTCCACAGTCCACCAGTCCACCAGTCCACCTGTCCACAGTCACACGCAGTTCAGCTTCCTAAAGTCACTCATTAGCATGTCGGAGGAGCCACATATGAATCACACACACACACACACACACACACACACACACACACACACACACACCGTGTGCACTGTGAGATTCAGATTTGCTGCTAATGAATAATTAATGATGCAGGTTGACGGATTGGCAGTTTAAACTGGAGCTGATGGAGAAGGATCCGTACGGCCGAGACGCCCCGGCACGGCTGATCAGAGGTCAGTCACATGGTCAAGGTTCAGGTACAGACACAGTGTGAGGGTCTGACACAGCCGTGTGTGTGTGTGTGTGTGTGTGTGTGTGTGTGTGTGTGTGTGTGTGTGTGTGTGTGCAGGAGAGCGATCTCCATACGGTCCGTCTCCACTTAATCGGCCCCCCTCTGAAACCCGGCCCTTCCTGTCCCCCCCGACGCTGATGGACGGGCCCCCCCGAGTCTCTCCCCAGTTTCCCATGATGCCCGGAGGCAGAGGTGAGGTCCATCTCTGACGCACTGCGGTCTGTAGCTGACTCTAAATGAAACACTCCATCACTCTGGCTCTCCCACAGCGCCCCCCGGAGGTGCGGTGGAAGGAGAGCGGGGCCTTCCTCACACGGACGGTGGCTCGCCCACGTGGGAAAGAGAGCGAGAGCGCCGAGGCTTCGTTCCGCCAGGTGCAGGTGTGCAGATTTAATTACAATAATTAAACCACATACTAACGAACATCTGTCCTGACTGTCTGCTGAACTTAACGACCTGATATTTATATTCAAATGTTCGGAACCAGGAGCAGATCCAGGACTGATGTACAGAAGACCTCCACCAGCGGCGTTCCTGCGAGCCCCGCCCCCTCCTGAATCCTACTACACTGATAAAGCTGGTAAAAAAAATCTATATCAGTCATCATGACCTCCATCATGACCTCCATCATGACCTCCATCATGACCTCCATCATGACCCCTCCATCATGACCCCTCCATCATGACCTCCATCATGACCCCTCCATCATGACCTCCATCATGACCTCCATCATGACCTCCATCATGACCCCTCCATCATGACCTCCATCATGACCTCCATCATGACCCCTCCATCATGACCCCTCCATCATGACCTCCATCATGACCTCCATCATGACCTCCATCATGACCCCTCCATCATGACCTCCATCATGACCTCCATCATGACCTCCATCATGACCCCTCCATCATGACCTCCATCATGACCTCCATCATGACCTCCATCATGACCCCTCCATCATGACCCCTCCATCATGACCTCCATCATGACCCCTCCATCATGACCCCTCCATCATGACCTCCATCATGACCTCCATCATGACCTCCATCATGACCCCTCCATCATGACCCCTCCATCATAAGCTCCATCATGACCTCCATCATAACCTCCATCATGACCTCCATCATGACCTCCATTGTAAGCTCCATCATGACCTCCATCATAAGCTCCATCATGACCCCTCCATCATAAGCTCCATCATGACCTCCATCATGACCTCCATCATGACCCCTCCATCATAAGCTCCATCATGACCTCCATCATGACCCCTCCATCATAAGCTCCATCATGACCCCTCCATCATGACCTCCATCATGACCTCCATCATGAGCCGTGTGCACAGAACAGAACAGAACCAAACTTCACTTTATTTCTACAGATTCATCGTTTGGAGGAAACAGTACCGCAGTGGAACCCAACGAGAGTCGAACCGTAAGCAAGAACCCCCCCCCCCCGCCCTCCATTCACCAGCTTCATTAAGTAAAGGTTTTATAGGAATGAGAATGATGATGATGATGATGATGATGATGATGATGATCACAGGGTGGTTGAGGGACTTTGTGGTAGTAATTTCAGTCGTTCTCTTTTATACAGGTTTACTTGTCTAACTGACATTAATTAACAAATTATTAAAGCGTTATTATAAACGTTCTAAGTGTGTGTGTGTGTGTGTGTGTGTATGTGTGTGTGTGTGTGTGTGTGTGTGTGTGTGTGTGTGTGTGTGTGTTACAGAGCGTACACTCGGCGCCGGGCGATATGAGACCTCCACCTGACCTCGATCTGAGGATGGGTCCTCTTCCTCCGTTTCCTCCAGCCGACCCGCGGGACCCCCACTTTCCTCGACGGCTTTTCCGTCCGGACTTCCCGTTCCCTCCTCCACCGCTGGGCCGTAAGTCCATCCCTGCTCCTCACATCCATCAGATCCCCCCCCCCCCGAACTCATTTGGATGTTCTGTTGCAGTGCGAGGGCCTCCACCCGGAGTCTTCCCCAGAGGTCCACTTCCTCCACTCATGCCGTTTCCACCGATGAGACCGCCGACCGATCGCGCCTCACCCGACCCTCCGTTCAGACCCTCACCTCCAGGAAGTGAGCAGCCGCCTCAGCATGCCCCTGCACACGATGCCATCTGAAACCCCATCCCCTGCTCATTACTTCTCTCGTGCACCCTAACTCACTTCCCCTAACCCTCAACCCCGCGGTTCTCACGGCTGCGTTTTGTAACTCTCTTTTGTAGCTTCTCTGTCAATAATGTTTATTAAATCATTAATTATTATGAAGCAAAACCCCGTAGACGTTTGTAAAGATTTCAGTGATGGATGCTTGTAGAGCGGCGTGCTGCTGATTTATTATTATTATGTTTGTGAACTTGTGCATGAGCGTGAGGTCCAGCGGATGAGGCCATGTTGTAAACGTCTGATGTTCAGGGATGCATTAGTTTTTAACAACATGTGATTTATGTAATTAACATACACGACTTAATGAAGGGTATTTAGAATACCACTGCTGCCTGTATGGGGTGCGGCGGGGGGGGGGTGCTCATACCCCTCTGAATGGAAGCAGAACCCAGGAGCGGGTTCTTTAAAGTTCTAAAGCCTGAGATGGCGTGAAGCAGCACTGTGAATAAAGTGTAAATACATAAACGAGACGTTTAGCCGAATAACTGGACTGTAGTTTATTTATGGATTCTGCTGATGATGATGATGATGATGATGAAGCTCAGAGGCAGAATGTTCTGAACTGCAAATAAAATGAATTTAAATAAACTGAGACTTTGTTTTTATGAAGCCTTTGATGTGGTGCTATATTTATTATGATTATAAAATATTATTAGACATTTATGTTCATGTTTTATCTGAACCTGTTTTAAAATACCACAGAACAGAACTCAGCTGCATTGGCACGTTTGGCCACCAGAGGGCGAGTACGTTCTTTAAAACGCATCCTTTTGTTCACTGATTACTTAATGAGTTTCACCTGATTAACTGCTGATTAACTGATTAGTGAATCCTGCTGCAGCAGCTGTGTTCAGACCTGCTGCAGCATCAGAATGGAGTAGTTTAGTTATTTTGTCCCTCATTTAAACTGCTGATCTACTGGAAGCTTTACTTTAAACCTCATCTAAAGGGTGAAGGTCACAGAATCATCTGAAAAGCTGAAGATACAGAGTGCACCTCTGAGCTGATGAACCATGAGAAGATCAACTCCTAACGAAGTGGCTGGTGAGTCTACAGAACTTTTTCTTTTTATCTTACAGAATGAAATCAGAGAAGCACAACAGCTGGGACTTTTTGATGCTTTTATTTAACGATTAAAAGAAAATGAAATCATTTAACATTAATTCAAATCCACATTCAGGCTGGTTTTTTCCCCCAACATCAGGTTTCATTTATCCTTCGTTACGGTGAAACAGATCTCAGATCTCTTTCTCGAATGTTTAAGATTAAAATCCCTCAGCTGGCACGGTCACGCCTTTAAAATCCAATGCCATGTGCTGACCGCAGACTACAGCAGACAGGACGCAGCTGTCCGGCGATTTCAGAGTGCAGATGGTCACACCGTCCCTCACTCTTTACATTTGCAAAAACAAAGCGACTCTTATAAACGTTCTCATGTTCATAAATAACTGGAACGTGCAGGTTTAACGTGTATGGCATTGAGGTACAGGATGGATCTGCGTTACCATGTGCCGTTCGCGGTTTACATCAGCATCACGCTCACACACACCGCTCCTCTGAAGGGGGCGGGACTTAAAGGTGTCAAATTTACGGATTCATCTCAAATGAAATGAACACATGGAAGTGTAGATTACTGATTAGTTTCAGTAAAAATACAAACGTTACAATAATTTCTGTTAATGACACAAAGCTCATTGATGAGAGTGTATTAACTGTAAACGTGTCCTGATTGGAGGAGGTAACGAGGTGTGGCCGTGGGCGGGGTTCTGATGACCGATGTAATCGGTGAGACGGCACACGCTCATACCCGTCCGCGCTGTAAGGTGCGAGGTCACTCGGCGTGGTGTCGTTTAAGAAGCTACGCGGCGCCTGCTCCACGATGCTCGCTGCGTTATCGCAGGCGGTTCTGATTTTAAACAAATGCACAACATTCGTACCACGTATTTAGTAGCTGGGGCCCGCTGGCCAGTCTCACAGAGACCACGTCTGAACCCACGGAACGGAGTCGGCTTCCGGAGAATCCAGATCTTAAAACGAGAGTAAGATTTAAGAACAACGGCGACAATAAGGCCAAGTGGAACTGCGAGTGAGGGAGAGAGAGCAGAGAGCCACCGGCTCCTTTACATTCCACTTGCATAGTTAATAACGCGGCCGCGACGCCGAGCCGCCGAGACGGGAACGTCGGGCGGAGGACGAGCGCGGACGCTTGCGATGGACCTTCCGTCTGGAAACGGTACAGCTTTCTGCATTCCAACTGTACGTGCATAAGAGTGAAAACCAAAACGCCGCCGACCCGCCGCGCCCAATCGGTCAGCCGAGACCCGCGCCGCCGCCCGCTCCCAAACCGTCCCGAGAACAAGTACAAAAATAAAGATGCGTTTTGTGCAGACATTTGGCCGTGCGTCCGATCCCCGTGGAATGTTCCGTACACGTCTCATAGCAGCTTATAGTAAGTAGGTCTGATAGAACCGAGCCCGGGTTCAAGTACATTCGCCTTCACAGTGAAGTAGACCAGGAGCGTCGTACCAAAGCCCTGCAGGTGCTGACCCTACACCACACCACAGCGCAGCTGCGGAGACCGTCCAGCGCAGGACCGACGGTGGACCTCGTTAAGGGGCCGGCTCCGTGATCTTTGGCAGCTGATTTCAGAGACTCGCTTTCACAGAATCATGTGCTGATATCCACGAGCACCCTGAGAACCGGGACGCCTCGGATCCCCATTATCTAAACTGAATTAATGAAAGGTAACCACTAGGGGGAGTGTTACTCAACCTGCGCAGATGCACTTTGGAGCGATGACTTAACGTTTTGAGCATCAGGACCCCGGACTGCAGGTGTGGACGTGAGGAGGCGTGATTTAAGACAAATTAGAGCCACATGATCGGTTGACTGCAGTGAGGACTCATGGAATGAAGAACTGTAGCGCCCCCCTGAGTCTCAGCGGATAACGCGATATCAGCACATGACTGTTTTTAGCAGAAATGGTGGCACTTGCAGCCTGAGCTGATCCCGCAGGTCGCACCCCGAGAGCCGCGGGAGAACGCGGTTTAAACTCCGGCTCTGACCTGAACACCTCTCCAAACACCAACACAATAAAACTGGAACGCACTACCACCTAAACACCACCCTGCTGTCGCTTAGCTACGCACAACACCAACAGGAAAGCTAATCTGAACTTAGGCACCGCACCACCACTTGCACCCCCCCCCCCCCCACTCCAACTCCAACTCCGTTTAAAATAAAATACAGAGCACTCTACTGAACGTCGTATTTGGTGTATCATTAAAATCTAAACGGGACTCTGATAAACACGCACCATCGGCATGCAGGTTCTCATGCATACACTGCAGACTGACTCAACCACCCAACATGCACGCTCCACCACGACCCGCTGGATTCAGGTCATGAGCCCGCCCACACACACACACACACACACACCTTTAATAGGTTCCCGTTGTTTCACTACACAAGCCACGTAAAGAATATAAAACCTGGATTGTACAGCTCTTTAAACATCATCACTAACACAGCACCTCGCTCCAAACCTTAATTCTGTAGAGAACACAACACACACCATCACACAACACACACACACACACACACTGTCATCATGATGTCCTGCTTCAGGTTCCCCGAGTACGCGTCCGGTCAACTGTTCTACATCATCATTCAAAATGCATTTAAAAATCCGTCTGGTCTTATAGAGGGAGAGCTCGTCCGGTTCTGAGTGGAACCTGACCCTGACCTCAGGTCAAACCCGTGCTCCTTTCTGGAATGAATTAAAAGGCCTTAACAACAGAACCGTGATTTTTCACACTCCCTCGTTTGGATGGAACAGCGCCACGCGGTGGAATTTAAAGTTTACTTTGCGCCACAGTCCGTGTACGAGCGTTAAAACGGTCCCAGAGCCGGGAACGGAGACGGGAACGGGTGAGAACTAAAAGTGTGCGTTATGGAAGAACCTTTGCATGATTTTCACCCGCGGACAGGAGAACAGACCAATCGCCAGGATCCTGAGATACAGAGGAAAGAAAAAACCCCTTCACTAAACTCAAATACTGCCTTCAAAACGTTCTACAGGTCAAACCAGGCGGTACGTGTGAAACGGGACGCCCCCCCGAGGCGGCGGCACACAGAATGGCGGTCGCGATGGCGTGCCCCTGCCGCCCGTCCTACCTGAGACACAGAGGATTTCACGAGTCCTGATATTGTGCTGAAGGACTCGACTTCAGTCTGAAACCTAAGCCGTAATGTTCACCTCCAGGGTGGTGGGGGGGGGGGGGGGCAGCGGGAACTCCCGTCCCGAAATACGGTCTCACTCCACTACGGACCACTTAAATACAAACAAGACGTGATCAAGGAAGGCGCGTCGGATTCTCGGGCTCGGCCGGAAGACTCGTGGTCGTAGAAGCCGAGGTGGACCGGTCAGTCTGAGGTAACGCCACGCGCTCTGAGAACCAACCTGACTTTAAAGCACAAAACTGATCGCCATACGAGCGCTCGGACGTCCCATCGGCGAGCGTCCATAAGCAGGATATATAGATCGATATAAATATAGAGCTAATACTGGATTAGGACGGCACAGACGTACACAGAGGATTAATCCACACGCCGTGAGGACGCTGAAGATCTGAAGAAGCTCGCAGAGCAACCAGAGAACAGTGGTCTAAAACAGAGAGAACCAATAAAAACACAGCTCACTGCAGCCGCACAGCCCTACAGGGGGGTACGGGGGGGGGGGGGGTGTAGAGCAGAAAGAAATGTGTAAGATGAGGTTCACTGGAGCTGCACTGCAGGAGAAAAACAGAATGAATATAAAATACAACAAAGATTTGAGGATTCTTACAAAACAAAGATTAAAAAGGTCAGAGTGCAGATCTGAGGCCTGACCGTGTGGAATCTGCTGAATCACATGAGCACAAAAAAGAAAAGTAAAACTCATCCAACAAAAAAAAAAAAAAATCACGGCTGCTCACTGGACCGAGGACGGGTCTCTAAACGCTGAGACAGAACGGTCTGATGATGAAGATGTGGACCTGCACCTGCTCTAAAGTGTAAAAGTGCTGAGCGGGCGCATGACGGGTCTCAGAGATGAGGAGAAGATAAACGGCTAAAATCAGACCTCAGAGGGTCCAGAGAGAACCTAAAATTAGAGAGGGTTCCACAGAGGAAAGGTCCGCTCGAAGCGGGGGGGGGGGGATGTAACAGCAATACAGATTCATACTACAACGAGGGGACGTGGGATGGGGGGGGGGTGTAGTGGGGGGGGTCTATTTC
>JAFMOC010000518.1:252500-295000 GCA_019802505.1 Corydoras sp. C115 | reverse complement strand
ACTGAACATTTCACACACCGCCCTCATCCTCAGTACCATGTTCCATACAGGGGGCCCTGTCAATCCAAAAGTATGTGAACACCTGACTCTCATGATCACAACTCATAATTCTTGTGATGAAATTACATCTTTTATTTAAAACCCTTTTCCCGGTTCTGATGGTTCTGTCTGTGGTTCCTGTATCAGTCATGTGATCAGTCCGTGTCTGACGCGGTGTGGTCTTCATTCAAACAGAACACGTTCACTGAGCTTCTGTTTGACTTTTATTTAAACATGACAAACCGGTTTACACACCAAAGTCCTTCAGTTCGGAGTGGAACCGTACAGGAACCGTACAGGAACCGTCCACACGGTACAGTGTCTGTCTGTGGATCCCCTGATCTCAGGGTTTGGGATGAATTGGAACAACTCCTCCTGAAGTCGTGTCAGCGCTGCTCTCTCAGGCGTGGCGTGTCTCTGATGTCCTGCGTTTCAGAGCGTCACAGCGGTGAAGGACTTTGAAAGTGTGGAGCTCGGAGACGGAGCCAAAAAGCAAAAGGTGCCGCGCAGAACCATCTACTTTGCCAGCGGTGAAACAATGGAGGAATACAGTACGGACGAGGAAGATGAGGATGAGGAAGAGGAGAGACGGAAACAAGCTGCACTGAGCGCTGTTGACCCGGTGCGTCTCCGTGTCTGTCTCTCTCTCTCTGTCTGTCTCTCTGTCTGTGATTATATGATGACCCGATTGTTTTTGTGTTTTCAGTCCAAACTGTCGTGGGGGCCGTATTTCTGGTTTCAGATGTGGAGAATGACGACCTCCACCATCTCGGGTAAGAGAACCGATAGAGACGTTAGAATGAATGTTTCTCTAGCGAGCCTTAAATGTTGACCTCGTATAATCACGTGTGTGTGTGTGTGTGTGTGTGTGTGTGTGTTTTCAGTATGTGATTATCTGGGAGAGAAAATGGCGTCTCTCCTGGGCATCACCACCCCGAAGTATCAGTATGCCATCGATGAATTCTACAGAATGAGAAAAGAGGTGAGTCCTGAGCGGGTACCACACCCACTGATGCTCTGTTTACACCAAGAACATCCCATCACACTGGACTCAATCCTCGAGCCCTACAGCAGTGTGTCCTCCATGCTGATCATGGTGTGTGTGTGTGTGTGTGTTTGTAGGAGGAAGAGATGGAGGAGGAGAACCAGCTTTCAGAAGCAGCGGAGCGCCGTTTTAACGAGCAGCAGAGCGCCGCGGATCAGAATCCCACGCAGGAGCAGCCGGAGCCCAAGGCTTCGTACGTCAACATGAACTTTGAGATGGAGCAGGAGACGAGCCAGTCCTGATTCTGGTGTGTGTGTGTGTGTACAGACTGGAGACTGACGTGTAGAACATTGTATTTAACATTAAGCCTGCGGTCCTTTAATCATTAACTCTTCAGTCTGATGGATTTTAGACGTCATGTTTAATCACTGTGATAATTACCTGTGTGAGGATGGTGTGGAGCTCGAGCAGCGATCTCGGTCGGTCCGTTTACATCGGTGGAACAGAGGGACGTCCACATACTTCTGCTCATTTAGAATTCTTTTATTTCTGCAGCTAACATTTCGGAGCTGATGAAAAAAGGGCACTTACAAACTCACTATTTATTAAACAGTAAATTGGGACACGTCCCAAATCCACACCTGACCAGTTCTCTTAATGACATCAAAAATCATCTGCTGTTCACGGAGCGGTCACCCCCCCCCCCCCCCCCCACGGGGCAGAGACCCCACCCCAGCCTGGGTGTCTGGATGGAGGCAGGAATCACTCGTACATTTACACTGACATTACACACAGCAGGGGTCATGTACAGCATTAAAATACAGCCCATAATAATCAAAAAGATATTTGTCTGAATTTGAACAGCTCATCAGAATAATGTAAAAAGCTTTTGTAAATAATTTTAATAAACTTGTGTGATGGCCGCCTCCGCTCTTATTCAGAGTTTAACTTTAGAAATCTCAGTTCAGTGAATACTCAGTTTCCAGCTTTAACGCTGACGTCACGCTGAACCTGATCTCCGGTCGTCAGGCTCTCTGTGAGAGTGTCGGTGGGACTGAAGCTCCGCCCTCATGGTGGGGGTGTGATTGACGGTGTGTGTCGCTGTAGAGCGGTAGGTGGTGGATCAGGGGTCCTCCATATCAGCCATGTTGTTGTCGTCGCTGGTGACCAGCACCTCTCTGTTTTCGTACGTCCAGAAGCCGTTGAGGTCGATGAGGATGCTGCTGACGGTGTCTCCTTGTCCACTGTTCACCAGGTCCTGCAGCGTGATCTTATACGGGTCTCGGGGCTTCACCATGTCGAAGATTTCATCCTGCACACACACACACACACACACACACACATCTCAATCATCTGCCTTTAAACTCCTACAGGAATCAGCTTCATTTGGGAAAAAGTCTTCACACCTTGACGTCCTGGAAGGATACAGCCTCCTGTCCGTGGATCTTCATCTGCTCCTGAATAGCCTACAGACCCCAAGAACACTCTGTTACCTGAGAACATGGAGCTCAACACCAAAGCTGTTAGGACAAAGATGAAGGGATCGTCAGTTCGAGGCTGGTTCTGCTGACATGCAGAACAACAGAACCACCTTCTCATACCACAATGTTCAAACGTTACAGAAGAACCATGAATGATGGTTATCAGGAATAATGCACAGGATGGGGTTCTCTCCTGGACAACAACACCATCATTCCTCTGCTTCCTACTTCAGACGTTCAGATTAAATAATCCAGGCTTCGTCACCTCATCATCCTCTGATCTCATAATTCTTTACCCTGAAGAAGTAGTTCAGCGCAAAGACGTTGAGGTAGCCCTTGTTCTCCATGTCCAGCAGTTTAAAGATGTACTGCAGTGCTGCAGGTTCCTTTCTGTTCTCCAAAGCCAGAACAAAGTCCAGATACGTCTTATAGTCCTGAAAACGGAGCATCCAAAAACCCGCGGCATCACTGCACTGTCAGCATCAGCACCAAGATCTCAAACACATACTGTAACCTCTACATCCCATAATCACGCGCTTCAATCAGTTACCATTTCACCGTCGTATGTGAGACACTCCTGATAAACGCGGTCCAGGAAGACGCCGGTCAACGTTCCCGTACCGTAACGAGATAACTCATCCTTACTGAGCATGCCATTATGATCTTTATCCAGGTTCAGGTACTGACCTACACACACACACACACACACACACACGGGGGGGGGTATTAGTGGCAGGACTCAGTTTAATGATGTCATCATCACTGATGTGTTTACCGTAAACACGGAGAGCAGACGGAGCGGAGAACCAGTTGGACTCCTGACTCTCTTTAGACAGTTCCTCATCCCTCAGCTGAAAACAAACCCAGGATTAACGCTGACGCAGCGTTTCTGCTCTGCCTCACGTGATGCTCTGTGGTCATGAATACACGAGTGTGCAGATCTGAGACCTGGGCTTTACCTCGAGAAGATCATCCAGGAAGCTGCAAGCCAAGATGTCCTGGATCTTAATTTTCCCTGAGGAGGACACGGGAAGTTCTGCTTTAGAACGCGACTTCTAATCCAACGATTCTGACGGACGGACGGACGGGAGATGGATGGATCTGTGCTCAACCAACCTGTGCGCAGAGGGTCCAGGAAGAAGAAGAACTTCCTGACCGCGGTGCAGACATAAAAGGAGTAGAAGGATTTCTCCAGACCGTCCAGCTGAGGCAGCGTGGGAATCAGCTCCAGGATGTAGTTCTCCAGGTCCTGACAACAGAACATCGGTCAGTCAGACAGAACCCAAGGATTAACCATCAGCTTCAAAAAGAACCGTCTGAAGGTGATGAGAAGCTCTGCAGTCTGTTCATCTTAGGAACGGAGATCTCAGCGATCAGGAGAACATGTTCCTCACATCAGTCTGTGATCATCGGTGCCTGACCTCACCACCTGTGTAAATGTGAGGGGTACGTACGGACTCGCGCAGGAAGCCCTGTCCCGCCACATCGTACAGACTCAGTCCGATCCTCGTCTGATGGAGCCACACTGAGGACAGAACCGTGAAGAGAACAAAATAACTCATCTGACGTTGGGGTCCAACATCTAAAGGTTCTAAAAAAACTGCAACTGAACATCAAACTAAAAGAAAGTGACTGAAATAATTAGAACTCATTTTAAAAACTAAATTCAACGAGAACCAGAACTAAACTGTTCTCCGTTCTGTTTGTGCCGTGGTTTCTGTCAGCCTCCAGCAGGGGGCAGCAGTGGAACATCAGCAATTACATGCTTTTAAACTAACAAACAAAAAGTAAATACTGAATCATTTTACAAAAAAAAAAACATTTTTCCTTTCCCCCATTTTTCCTTTTCTCACCTTATTAAGTATTAAATATAAAGTTATTAAACGCTACCAGCATGGTGACAACACTTTGGGAAGGTCCTGTCTGTGGTTCTGTGTACATTTGCTAAAGACGTTCAAACAGAATGTACTGAAAGCCCAACAGAACCTTTCCTCATGACGTAGTTGAAGAACTGCATGATGGAGATGCGTCCGTACGGATCGTTGTGAAGCAGCTTGGCGTAAACTTTAGCCGTGAAAAACAACCTGAAAAAGAAAAGCTTATTACCCATCAGCTCCAACTGACCACCTGCTCTCCTCAGGAGTGTGTATGAGGGTTAAAAATCTGCACCAATGCCCCAAAAAACAGGCTCCCCCAGCAGAACCCCTCACACACCTGCACTTAGCTCCCGCCTTCTCTCCGACCTTCAGGAAGCTCTGGTAGTTGATCATGGCTTCGTCAGCGCAGGTCGGAGGAACCTGATGCTTATCCAAAAGAAACCACAGGTTCTGTGAAGAAAGCAGAACGTCGGGCGGTGACGGTCCGGTTCTGAGGTTCCTCTAATGACCTGTGATGTACAGAGCCAGCGGGAGGAGACGCGGTTCTGACCTGCAGCTCCTCGTTGTCCAGCAGCTCGCGGCTCTTCCTCTGCAGGAACACGGCTCTGGACTCCTCCCTCAGTTTCTGCAGCAGAACCTCGTCATCGGCAGGAAGCTGTGAACAGAACCCAGGGAACCAGGGTCATTCACACTCAGCTCAAAGTTCCAGCATCAAACATTTTGGAACCTTCTGAAGAAGAAGCTTCTGTAGAAACATCAGCAAATAAGAGCTTTTGGTGGAGCACAGAGCGTTCCTGCTTTAGAAGCCACAGGCGGAGGGTGTGTGTGGATCAGTGTGGATCTGACGGGTGGAGGTGGAGGTGGAGGTGGAGGTCACTCACTCTGTAGTAGAAGCGTGGGATGTGCTTGAACATGTTCTCCCCTTTCCCTCCTCCCTTCCACTGGCTGTAGTATTTAGTAAAGAGCTCGGTCTCCTCGGTCCTCCTCTGCTCCTCACTCCTGCTGTCTGTAACACACGAGCTGCCTCCTCACTCCACACGTTCACTCACTCATATAGAAACACCGACACAGCGCCATCCAGTGGCCGCAGAGGGTAATGTACTGCGTTACGATTAATTAAAAAAGGTGTATTAATGATTTTAAAATTTGGAACTTTGTAACATATTACTGAGTTTTGATTTCTAACAGATTTAATTTCTTTTAATAAATCGGTAGGAAATGGGCGTGGCTTCAGTCTACAGCCTGTCTGTGTCCTTCTGATCAAACAGTTCATTTGAATTAAATGAACAAAGTTTAGCTTTACATCTGATTTGTGTTTTTATTGCGTTCATATAAAATCTGAATCAAAGATTAATCTGATAAAGTTTTAATGCGTTCACCGTTAGCATTTAGCTAATCGACATATCAAACCTGTTTTAGTTGAACTCAGTTTTCTTTTCAGAATGGTTTTCCAATCCTCCGTTTGTTCTTCCGACATGTTAATGATAAATGTGTCCTTTAATTTAAAAAATGTAAAAGAAATCCTCTTTTATTTCGTTTTTATTATGAAGCCGGAAGATGGTGACTCTTCTGTTTACTGTTCCGTACAGATCTGCGCCGCGTTCAAAACCCGAAACTCCGCCGATCTGTAATTTAAAAACCCTGTCCCGGTTTATAAACCAAACTCAGAGCTGATGAGCTTCTCTTTCTGTTTCAGTTCTGTTTATTTCTGGTTTTTATTCACTGAACTCCTCGCCATCTTTGTATCAGCTGGTAAATGTGTCGTGTGGAATTTTAAAAGGTTTTAAAAACCTTCCACCTCACGCCTAAACAAAGGGTTAATGACAATCTGAGTTTTTTTAAAATCATTTAATCCGAATGAAGAAATAAAAATGAGGTTATTAACGTGACTTCACTTCCGCAAAGCCTCAATGTTACAGACTTCAGTCGGAAACTGTTGAAGCCAACAACTGTGGGTGCTCACGAATAAGCATGAAACGGTCGCAGCGTCAGTGACGCGGGGCTGAGCGCGCGGCGTGGAGGTGAGTGTTTACGTTTTTAAAGCTGTTTTAATTAAAGGGCAGTTTCATTAATTAACGTTTCAAAGAAAATCAACACAACATGACGCTGTCCGCCGATTCCGCGGTGTATGACGTCATTATAGTTACATTAACGTGGATCCCATTAACGTGCAGCACGTGTTCATCATCCATCCATTCGGGTGCTGGGCAGATAGACCCAGGACAGGGGGGCAATCTATCACTGGACACACACTCACACACACACACACACACACACACACACTCTATATGGGGGAATTTGGAGAACTCAATTGACTTGATCCATGTTTTTGGACTGTGGGAGGAAACCGGAGAACCCGGAGGAAACCCACGCGGACACGGGGAGAACATGCAAACTCCACCCAGATTGGGATTCGAACCGGGAATCCCTAGTGTTGAGAGGAGAACATGTTAAAAATCTGTATATTATTTTTATTGTTTTATTTTCTCCTGTGGTTTAGTGTTGTTACTCACTGTGTGTGTGTGTGTGTGTGTGTGTGTGTGTGTGTGTGTGTTCAGATCATCTGGACTGTAATGGCTTCATTAGCAGGTCCAGGTTCCTGGCGGTATGTGCGGTTCTGCCCTGCGCTGACCCTCTCTCTCTTTGGCCGCTGCTCTGAAGTTCATCTCCGGCGTTTCTGCTCTGAGGGAGGGAGAACCCTGAGAAGGAGAACTGCTCCTGAGTCGGTGTTCGCAGCAGGTCACGCTAAGCGCACTGCCGAGTTCTTGAAGAAGAGGTCTGGAACAGATGAGGAGCAGAATGGCATTGAGGCTCGAGTGAGAGGTCCAGCTGATAGCCGGGGGCTTCCTGACCGCGCTCTGAGCACCTCTGAATGGAGGGACCTTAAAGCGGCCTCCTCCAGACCGGAGCGCTTCGAGCACAGGATGATAGAGCTCATGTTGTCAGCCGAGACCGACATCAGTGTCGCCAAATCTCTTCTGAACTACGTGGCGGAGGAGAGCGGCACCCTGTCGTACAAGCTGCTGCTCAAGTTCCTGGCGCTGTGTGTGTCGGGGGGGCATGACGCCGAGGTCATGGATGTTTACGACATCATGCGCCGCTGCTTTAAGACCCTGGATACCGGCGCCTACAGCTTGTTCATTAAGGGTCTGCATCGGACCGAGCGCTGGAGGGAGACCCTCATCCTCCTGGAACTCATCAAGAAGGTCATCACGCCCACGGCACGTAACTATGGGGACGCCATCGCAGGGGCAGTTCTCCATGGCGACAGGAGTACGGCCTGGCAGCTCTACTGGCACCTGATTGATCAGAAACTGACGCCCAACCAGGACACGTGGTGCACTTTATTTCAGAGTGCTGTCGGACAGCGAGAACATAAAGACGATCTGGGGTCCATCCTGACCTTCATGAGGGAGAACCAGATTTACCCCGAACACAAGCTGCTCCAACACATCCAGACCTGGAGTGAGAGGTAGGAACCAAAACTGGAACCGGTTCCTCTGCGGGGGAACAAGGAGTCACATATAGTGTACTTATATATGTAATATTTTATTATATGTTGTGTGTGTGTGTGTGTGTGTGTGTGTGTGTGTGTATGCTTGCAGTTTACCAGATGAGCAGTGGAGAGGACAGTACACCTCTGTGGATCTCAGGTACCTTATTTACTATCAAATATTATCAAATGACGTTTAAGTAAAGTACTAGATCAATGTGTGTGTGTGTGTTTGTTTGTGCACACAGGGGAGTGTGTCGTAGTTGTAGAGCAGAGTTGGAGTCGATTCAGTTGACGGATGAAGAATACACGCAGCTGAAACACAGAGTGATGATGGATGTGATTGAAGGAAAAGACGTCTTTAATAAAACCACACCTGAGGTCAGTCACTGCTCTCATCATCTCTCTTTCACTCCGCTGTAATCCGCTGTAATCTGCTCCGTTCAGAGTGTCATGTGAGGACCGAGATTTAGTTTATTACACCTCTATTACATAATAAATCAACAATATGAGCAAGCGCCTCTCACCTGTGCTAGTTTGTTCTCATGGGACTAAAATGGAACTCTCAACAGTTCTAGATCAGAAGGACGTACATTCATTTTTTTATTTAAAATAATTTTTAATTGTAGTTTGAGTGATTAAAAATGTGGAACAAGCAACATCAGGTTTCCATCACCAGGTGGCGCCAAAGTACAGAGAATCACAGTTTAATACACATTTCCCGTAGCTGTATTCTACACATTAATGCTTTCCTCATTTATAATCTGGATTAAATAATTTTGCAGGTTAGATAAAGAAATGAAATGGATTTAATTGAAACTGCATCACAGTGGCTGTATAAATAAATCCTACAGAATAAACGTCTTCTACGGTTTTATATTGAATTTTTTGAGCTGTCCAAACAATACAACTTTACATTTCTGATCAAATTTTCCATTTACAGCTGTAACTTTACAGATGTTGACATTTTAGTGGCGAGTGAGTGTGTGTGTGTGTGTGTCTGTGAGTGTGTGGTCTCACATGGTTTAAAGGTGTAAATAGAATGCTGTGCTGCAAACTTACTGCCCACTACCACATTTAGATATGAGGCAGGGGCTTTCCACACTCACACACACACACACACACACACACACACACAAACAAACACATGCGGAGCAGCCTAATTTAGAAGTCAACAAGTATCACAAGGCTGCAGTAAACACAGCGCTGCTGCAGGGACTTTATTTTGTATTTTTAACACAATGAATGATAAAGTGCAAAAGTTTACCCACAATCCTCTATTCACTCTGAGTTTAATGAGCTCAGACAACTACACTGTTCATTTAACACCTTTAACATAGTGTGTGTGTGTGTGTGTGTGTGTGTGTGTGTGTGTGTGTGGACATCACAGTTATATAAGCTCATGGAACATCAGCAGTTTAAATCCATGGCATGTGTCGAGGTGTTCAGGGTTACGATAGTTAACAATAGATAAGAGACAGAATGGGGGTTATCCCGGCACTTACAGGGTGACCGACTGCCTGCCCATCACAGGTTCATCACAGTGGATTACAGGTGAATTTATTTGGCTCTGTGCTCATTAGAATTCTCAGATAACCCCCTCCCCCAAACTAACGGGCTACTTAACTAACTACCCATCTCCCCATTATCCTCCGCTCAATCCTCCACTGGGGGGGGGGGGGGTGTTCCCCATGTCCATCCAGGGGAGAACGTTTTGGGTGCTGGGCAGATACACCCAGGACAGGATGTGAATCTATCGCCGGACACACGCACTTTATATGGGGCAATTTGGAGCATATAGTTTAACTTGAATCCATGTTTTTGGCTGTGGGAAGAACCCAGAGGAAACCCACACAGACACGAGGAGAACATGCAAACTCCCCCTCGATTGGGATTCGTACCTGGAAGCACATTTGCTGCGCGGCTGAATAGTGCAGGTGTGTGTGTGTGTGTGTGTGTGTGTGTGTACATATGTTTGGTTGTTATTTGTGTAAATAGCAGCTGAACGTGTTCTGGAGTTCTGCAGACCCTCGGCTGCGTTCTATTCTCACACTGCAGGAGGGTTCCTAGGTAGGCTGCAGCTGCCCCAGTGAGGACAGAGGTCCAGAGTGGACAGTGTATGTAGTTTTGATCAGAGTGCAGTGAGTGTGAGGCTCGGGGCTGAAGGTCGGCACACGTTCATTTAACGCAGGATTCTGGGTGAAGGGTACGAGGGCGTGAGGGTGGAACTGTTCAGAGCACAAAGGGGTTTCACATTTCAGCCCTGAAAAGGCTCTCACATGAGTGACCACGGAAAGTCCCTGCCCCTGTGTGTGTGTGTGTGTGTGTGTGTGTGTGTGGCCTCTAACCCCCACTGCTGAAGTGAAACCACAGTGCGGCCCTGCCAGCCCTCGCGCAGCCTCTGCACTCGCACACAGCTCTGTGTTCTGATCCACTTCTCCAGATATTTTAATCCTGCTTGACTGATCTGAGCTCAGCTCCTCCACCGGTTGGGTGGTTGATGTTGTTGTTACTTGAGTGGAAGGCGTTGTGAGTGTTCTTAACTCAACATCTCGCATGTTTACTCATCGTTTTCGGACCATGAGGAACTTGTGCAATAGACGTGCACTCCAGCACACTGACTGCGCTGCCGCTCGGGTTTTTAACCTCAGCTCGTGATGTTGTGTAAACACTGACTCCGCCCCCTGAAACATGCACAGCTGTACGCTGATCCCTCACCCTGCAGGGATTTTACACACTGCATTAAAGGTGATTCTGCAGCACCATTGCAGCACTTTCTTCTTTCTTTGCAACCCCCCCCAGTGTAGTAGTTTTAGGTGGAGAAACTGATCCACATAGTCCCTCAGCTCCATGCAACAGCTTTTGGGATGAATTGGAACTCCTTCCTTGAATAGTGGAACTGTGATGGGGTTCTAAAGCTCCTGTAGATGTGATGTGTTCTAATTATCAATAAATCTGAATTCTCTATATAAACATATTTAATATATCATTAATATTTTGGATGGAGAGAGAGAGTCAGGGTTTATCTTTATTTTAAATCGCACAGTTCTCTGTAATCAGAGCTTTGTAGGTCAGCAGGTTCCTTCAGGAACTTTACTGATGAGGTTCTGGGTTCTGTCCGCTGAAGGAATGCTGTCCTCACACTCAGCTCGAGGAAATAAAGAACCTGTTCTCCCTGTGTTTCATTTTAACAGAAAAAAAAATGAAAACATCTCAAACGGCATCAAAACGGCTGACGAGCGCAGAGCAGCGAGAACCTTTAAACGGTTCCTGATTCAGTTCTCACTGCCTCTCAGACCCGCTGTACATCTGCAGCGAGCACCGCGATGGAGAACAGGTTCGAGGGGGAAGTGTGATCACTCAGATTCACTTTTGTTCTGGTTTGACCTTTTCAGACCGGTTGGTGTGTGTGTGTGTGGGGGGGGGGTGTTCACACCGCCGCAGTAACTACATTAACACTGAACTTCAAAGACTTTCAGACTTGTTAATAATTTTTTTTTTCATCAAAAAGCTTTGTGGAAACAGTTTGGGGAAGGCCTTTTTTGAGTCAGCATTAGTCCCATAGAGTCATGGTTGGAGATTTTAGGTGGAAGAATTTGAGTCCTGACCTCAACCCCATCCAACAGCTTTGGGATGAATTGGAACAGAGATTTCGAGTCAGATGGTCAGGTCCATCCCGTTGTCCTCTCAGATGGTCCTCAGGACGTGAGATCTCATTGCTGTTACATCTCAGCTGCTCTGTGCTGTCTCTGTGGTGATTATGTCCATCATCATCATCATCTTCATCTTCATCTCTGTATCATTGATGTTGTCGTGTCCCATCTGCCGCTCAGACTCGCAGGGCAGCTCTCTTGTTACCTTTTCACCTTGAATGGGAATCCCCACGCTTTCTCTTCCTATTCAACTGTACGGTTACCGTGGCGACAAACTGCACCAGGGCCTTTGCAGAAACAGCCACACCCACTGACACTCTACACACACACTGACACTCTACACACACACTGACACTCTACACACACACTGACACTCTACACACACTGACACCCTACACACACTGACACTCTACACACACACTGACACTCTACACACACTGACACTCTACACACACTGACTGATGCCCTACACACACTGACACCCTACACACACTGACACCCTACACACACTGACACTCTACACACACTGACTGATGCCCTACACACACTGACGCCCACATGTGTTCATGCATTGTCTTCACTTTCAGCAACAATCTAAAAATAATGTTAGACCTTCATTATGTAACACCACGTCTGATCCTTAGAACAGTGGAACCAGGAGAACGCTTTAAACCTCCTCCCAATAACCATTTTCTCCTCACTTTAGCTTCCCCCTCCCCCCCCCCCCCCCCCAACACACCAGACCTCACCAGTCTGATTTTATACAACCACATTCAGGTTCTCTGGATTTCCTGATGGCATTAGATCAGACAGGAAGCAGCTGAGCTGGTTCACAGAGCAGAACACCGTGTCCATGGGTCACAGTGTGTGTACGAACAGCCTGAACACTTTAGAGCTCGACTGTCGGCGTTCTCCGGGGGTTCTCCCATCTTTAATCATTCACATGACGAACACGATACCGACGCGTTTCTGAATGATGCTCTCATATTGGCTTGTTCTCCTCCACCCACATTTTTGAAACACTTCCCATGCCATGAGCTGCTCCTTGTGAAGGAGAGTTAAAACGATCACGGAACCCACAATTACAGAACGTCTTTATGACCCTCATGTGTGATCAGGTGGATTCATGTATTTCATTTAAATCCAACTGAGTTTATTAATAATATTTTGTAAAATACAGGAAAACATAAGGGTTCTTCATTTGTGAGATCAGACCCTGATGTTGGATGAGAGGACCTGACACAATCTCAGTTCCAATTCATTCCAAAGCTGTTGAATGGGTCACTCTCTCTGCCTTGTTTTCCTTCAGAACCCTAAAGAACCCTTTGAAGTGCACTCGTGGTTCCTCCCTAACTCCGACAGGAGCAGAGTTTAGTGCTGCAGTGTGTTTGGGACTTTTACTGGAAAATTTGGGAAATAAGAATTATAACTAAAAGTGGGAGTGTACAACCAAAACTCTCACACACACACAGCTGGGATGAATTAGAACAGAGATTGTGAGTCAGGTTCTCTCATCCAACCTCGTGTTTGTGTGTGTGTGTGTGTGTGTGTAGATGTAAATCCACAGTTCATTCACATTTCGTTTCCCGTGTCGGTTTACGTGGTGGATGTGTGACTCTGAGCCGCGCGCTGGTGGGTGGATTTTGTTTTTAATAAAGCTGGCCTGTGTTCCTCGTCTGTGGAACCTGAACTCAGATAAAGCAGAGCGCGTCCGCGTGGACGTTTCAGGGACATTCCAGTCTTTGTGCTGCAGGACAATGGTGTGGTGTGTGGCTCAGACCTGTGTGGTCACATGACTGTTACAGAATGTCCTGACTGATAAGGCCACTCGTCCTCGCTCTCTCGCGTGTGTTGTCCTTCCTCATTTCTGCTCCTTTGTTTTGGTTCGAATGAGACGCCGGCACGCCGCCAACATCATGTTCAGCAAGGCGTGCAGCGCAAACACGGCGGGGAAATTCCGACTGGAACGAGGCCAGACGCGCTCCACCCGCACCTCGCCGCCCCACCCAACGCCGTTCACACAGAGACCTTCAGACTGCGTCACCGCAGCCACGTTAATGAGCCTCCTGCTTTTTACACGTCGTTAGCTTATTGATCTCTGATCGATCAGATGTTCTTGTTTTGCAGGAGCTGGAGAGCTTTAAGAGGTTCGTGAGTAAACGGCCCGCCTTTGATGTCATCGTCGACGGTCTGAACGCGGCCAACATCTCACCCAAGTGCCCGAAGTCCGAGACCGTGAGTGTTCATCAGATCAAAGCAGGTTTAAGTCTAGCTCAGATCGATCCTGATCCCAAACTCTCCTCCTGGAGGAGGCGTTACGCCCTCAGCTCACTGCTTTGGGTGTTGGGCTCTAAATATGAAGGCTGGGGTTTCAACATGACCCACATTCCTCCTGTGGTGCTGCACACAGGGCCCCGAGCTGTCCTCTGCACACCGGGACTCTTCTTCATCCATACAGAATTCAGATACGTGCTGACTCGACGTTTCACTTCCTGACTCTAAATTGCTTTTTAATTAGTACTTTTTTGCCATGTTTTTTTTTTCGTTACTGACGTAAAGCTCTTTGACCTTCTGCCCTGCTGAGTGGGATTTCCTCAACATTTTAGCATGCGGGTCATTCACGAGGTCAGACACTGATGCTGAGTGAGAAATCCCCTCCTATCAGAGGAGCATCCTTATATCAACCCCCGGGGGGGGGGTGCTGTGCTAATGACATGTCAGCTTTGATTCTCTGAATGAGCAGGATTTCCACAGGGTGACTTCCATTCACAGACATCAACATCTCTGAGTCAGAGGTGCAGCAGGGAAAGGTCTGCGCTCGGGTTCTGCATTTCCTCCTTAATAAAGTTCTGAGCCCCGACTCCCACCCCCCTGCTCCACACCGCCCCCCCGTTCGCTCATTCTGACTCCACTCTGATTTTTAGGTTCTATTCCCCTGAGCCCTCACTCATGCCATCAAAGAACACGACCCATGACACATACGGAACAAAGACGAACGAGAGACCCCTCTCTGCATCCCATAATAAACAGAACCCCAATTCTAGGTGTAATCTCTAATGTTGATATTCAATTTGCTGATTTTCTGTCATGTGGGGGGGGGGGGGGGGGGGGGGACAGATCACACGTCAGTGGTGTGACCCACATTTCTCAGGAGCTCAGAATGAAACTGCTGATTGAGCAGATGAATGAGTTCCACAGATTCAGGTTCCACAGAAACCCCAAACCCACTCACGCACTCACTCACTCACCGTGTCCCACGTCATTGTCCACTTCATGCTGCCTGGTTGAACCTTCTCAGCATGCGATGATTCCACACTGATGCTCCCTGAGGGACAGATGTGGGTCCTTTAGGTTAGAACCTCAGGAGATGGAACCAAGTTCTAATGGAGTGATGAAAAGAGCAGGTGGATCATGAGGTTTGAGTGTAGTGAACGTTGGGGTGGTGGTGTGGACCCATGTCTCCAATTGTCCATCATTAAATCTCAGTATGATCAGGTCACTGTACATAAAATACAAGTATACACCATTACTGACCAATGAGAACGCAGTATATAGTGCTGTGTAATCATTAAGCAGTGAGCCACAGGGCTCTGAACTTTACACTGAGATTCATCCAAACCATCAAAAGCTGCTGCAGCTGTTCACAGGGCGTCCTCACACTTTTGATCTGATTGTTTAATGCTCTTCACCTAATGCATGTTTTAGCGTTAAATACATTCGTTTTTTTCCTTTTATTGATTTATGTAATTACTCATTAATCGCTTTTACGTCATTGATCATGCTAATGAGGCGTTCTGATGATGTCATTACTGTAGCTTCGTTAAGATCCGAGTGGCTGCGGGATTCACTAAGGGGACTTCACACTGTCTTAAATGAGTAACCTGAGTAATTATGAACTGTGTGTGTGTGTGTGTGTGTGTGTGTGTGTGTGTTACTGGAATGAGGCGTTTGACCCAGATTAGTGAAGATGTTCAGAATAAAGCTGCTGATTCAGTACTTTGTTTCATTCTAGTTCTACATTCTCATACTTATTTTTTGTGAAGTTAAATCATCTCATCCTCTTATGTATCTGGGCCTTCATCATCTCTGCCTGTTCTGTGTACACACACACACACACACACACACACACTTCTAAAACAAGTTACTTCATTCTATCTCTCATTTTTGCAACATTTAAAAAGTAAAGGTAATGTTATTTTCGTTGGGCGTGTTCTGAATCTACAGTGGTGTACAGTAAGGGAAATGGAAACAGCAATGGGAGAGGTTCCTATATGTGTGATGGGGTTAAAGGTCATGTGTACAGAGTTTTCCAGCTGCACACACATCACTTCCTTATGATGAAGAATCAGAAGTGATGATGGAGTTGAGAGGAAACAGCCTCGTCTGTCCCACTGTCCTTCAGAACAAGCCATCCCATCATACAACATGCAACCACACACACTCTCACACAAGCACACACACATCTGAACATCTACACACTGAACACACTGAACACACACAACGTAAACTTTCTGAAATCCCCTGCAGATTTTCCTGGACATTCCGAAGCAGTGGAAGAGCTTTGGAACTTCAGTGGAATTTGGAGTTCAGAATAACTCACTCAGATGATATAATCCTAATCCTGCAGCTATAGCACGTGACTTCTCTATAACATGATGTTTTTAAATATTGACTTCCTGTTCTGAACAGAGCGCCGTTGTTAAATATAAACACAGGAAGAAACATGCCTCTGCTCCCCCGTGATGGCTCTAACAGCATTCCAGAGTGTTCCTGAGGAATTCTATAATTAACACGGGATTGACGTTCTTAACAGGAACCGACTCTGTGGGTGATGCAGATGAGGCTGAATAACGTCAGACCAAAGGGACTGACGAGTGTGACGTTCTCGGGCTGCGTTCTCACTGCGAGAACACAAATCAGAAGAAATGCCCCAAAACTGAAGTTAGAACTCTGCAGAAAATGTAAATGTTGTACATAGAAGGATGTGTATTATTAAACGTGTGTGTTGTGTCGTGTGTTCCAGCTGTTAGCAGTGGTTTCAGAGTTGGAGCATCAGGGGCTGACGAACATCATGGTACTGGGCCGAAAACACATGCTGCAACCGTCCCGAAACTGGAACCGAGAGCACATGATTCAGATCAAACACAAGGCCCACTGCTTCTTCACCGACAACATGTGAGCACTGAGCACCTCTCCATACAGATACAGAATAATGATACATAAATACCTTCAATACCTGATGAGGACGTGAGAGCCGTGTTTACAGGATAACTGCTTAGAAATGAAATGTTTCATTTATTATCATTAATAACTGGATGTTAACTGCTGATGCGCAGAGTGGGATTTAATTGGCTTGAGCTCTGAATTTACCCGAGTCGAGTGAGATTGAATGAAGTCTGGTTGAGTTCAGTTGAATTTAAGCACATATGATTATGATGTCACTTCTCATTAATGTTTTGACCTCAGATCGGAGGATGACCCCTTCTTGCTCTACGCTGCGCTCCATTCTGGGAACCACTGTAAGTTTGTGAGTCGGGACCTGATGAGGGATCATAAGGCGTGTCTGCCTGACCACACCACCCGGCGCCTCTTCTTTAAGTGGCAGCGTGGGCATCAGCTGGTGACCAGCAACTACACACCGGGAAAAAGGGTCCACTTTCAGGTAAGCACCAGCAACGTGGGGGTCACGATTCTTATCTCCAAAATTACTGCGAGAGCCTTCATTAGTGAAACCTCTGTTACAGAAAATAGCAGCATTTGACACCATAGTGCAGAGCACCGGGAGCAGCTGGCATATTCCATACGACCAGGCTGGAGCAGAGCGGAGCAGCTACGAGGTTCCACAGAGCTGGCTGTGTCTGACTAAAGCACCAAATAAGTAACACCATGTAGAGATCAATAAAATCAGTGGAACATCAGCTGTTTACTGTGTGATTAGATGTTTGTGCAGCAGGATGTCCAGAGCATACAGAACAAATGATCCTTTATAAAGATCAAAGAACTGCACAACACCAAACTTCTAGCCAATCTGAGTTTAATTAAAACAGCTATGAAGACCAAGAACAACTCAAATGTAGAGTGATTTATTAGAACACCCGTCAGGAATGACTGTAATATAATACTGAGGTTATTATAGCATACATTCATTTAGCTGTATCATCTATTGCTTAGTTTAACAGTAAGCAGCTGTGGTAGCTCAGTGCTTAGGGTGTTGGGCTGTCAATCTAACGGTTGTGGGTTCAAATCTCAGGTCTACTGACATTACCAGAGGGGGTCCTTATTGCTTCAGGGGTGCTGTATCAACTCTGTGTTCTGACCCCTAACAAGTTAGGATATTTGTAAGTCGCTTTGGATAAAAGTGTGTGCTAAAAGACCAAATGTATGATGTAAACAAAGGAACACAAGCCTGCTCGTTTTAATAATAAATGAGAAATGTGTAGTTTAGAGCCTCTGCAGAGGATTTTTTTTTGAAAGTCGTTAATTGGAGTAAACCGGTTTATCCTAAAGCAGCGTACATGGCTCTTGTCTTCTTAATTATGCTTTCAGAGAATTTAATTTTCTGTACAGATGTTTCCTACATTTGTATATTCACTCACACTCTTACTCTGGCCTTGGGGTTTTTCACACATAAAAGGCAGTTTAATGTATAGCTCGCTGTAACATTGTTGTAATTGTAATTATTAATACACTCCCACACTGAGCGTTGTGTTCATTATAAAAATGGGCCGCTCACATACTTTTGAACGCATGGCGGATAATGCTGTGTAACTTTAACATGACGCATGCGCAGAATTCCCATGAGGCGCGCACGCGCATCCCAAACGGATTTGCCACTTGCAAAATGGTGTGCTGTTTTGATCCCACCTGTATTCCGCCATGACCCCGCCTCCTGTCTGCGGATTGGCCAAACGCGACCCTTTTCTAGCGCTGGGATACGTCTGTGCTTTATAAACACTGCCAACGTCCAATAAACATAGCGATACGAGCGTCGGCCAATCGTGAAGCAGGGGGCGGGCTGGTCTGAAGTCGGGTAGGAAGTGAATAACAGCGGCGGTGCGGTTCAAAGCGTTTCTTATTCACATAATAAAGATGTCTCGGGGTTCGAGTGCAGGGTTCGACCGACACATCACCATCTTCTCTCCGGAGGGGAGACTCTATCAAGTCGGTGAGTGAGCCGCCGTTTTACTGAAGCGCTTTAAAGTCTTCATGAAGCGAAAGTGTAAATGCTCAGTCATCCGCCAGAGTTAGCATTAGCACGGAGCTCACTAACGTTCCATCCACACAGAGCGTTAATAACACTCTGAAATCAAACAAAACTTCTGCACAATAACGTTCACTAACGACGCCGTGTTCACACAGCTTATTATTCACTTTAGTGCACGGTCACGAGAAAGCTAACTCTGTTAGCCGCAGTGCTAACACACATCAGCATGCTATAAATAAATAATGTAATAAAATGACATTTAAATATCATTCTGTAATTATACGATCTAACAATAAACACAGAGTCTGCAGTGTGGCTCACTGTGTTCATGATTTAAACATGTCCACTTGTTATTCTTACATGTGCAGGGATGCTTTACACATCACAGGGTTAACAACAGAGGTTGTGATGATGAGTTCCACATTACATTAACGTTTACTTTACATTATATTATATTTACATTACAGTTACATTTACATTACATTTACTTTACATTACAGTTACATTAACATGACATTAGTTACATTAACATTACATTTACATTACATTTACTTTACATTACAGTTACATTAACATGACATTAGTTACATTAACATGACATTACATTTACATTAACATGACATTACATTAACATGACATTAGTTACATTAACATGACATTAGTTACATTAACATGACATTACATTAACATGACATTACATTAACATGACATTAGTTACATTAACATGACATTAGTTACATTAACATGACATTACATTAACATGACATTAGTTACATTAACATGACATTACATTAACATGACATGACATTGACATGACATTGACATGACATTAGTTACATTACATTACATTAACATTAGTTACATTACATTGCATTACATTTACATTACATTAGTTACATTACATTAACATGACATTACAGTTACATTATATTATATTTGTCATTTATTGGACGCTTTTATCCAAAGCAACTTACAAGAACAGGGTTTATCACAACATCCCTGCAGCAGTGAGGGTTAAGGGTCTCGCTCAAGGACCCACACTGGTAACTGCAGTGGACCTGGGATTTGAACCCCCAACCTTCAGATTGACAGCCCAACACCCTGACCACTGAGCTACCACACCCACCCAGAGATCAGATCCAAACCTGGAAACAGCATCAAACCTCACCGACAGCATCACCGAGAAAGGAGAGCTTTTAGAGGAGTCAGCTGTGCAGAGGAAGGTGATGAAGGTCTGATGTAAACAGGTCGAGATGAAGAGCAGATGATCCTTATCCTGCAGCTGCAGGTCAACATGAAGAAGAAAACATTGATGGAGAGTCGTGGAGCAAATGCACGGTTCCATGAAGTAAGCTGTGGCTGTAGATCAGTTGTGTTTTTGGCTTCTCGTAAGAGGTTCGGTCAAACGATCCCACCGTCACGTTCACTTGTTATTATTGGATCTGTTGCTTTAAAGAGATTATTCTTACCTGGACTTCCTAATTAAAGCCACAGAGCTCTATAGTTGGGGATTAAAGATGTAAACATGGCCGTGCCGTTCCCGCTGGTGTTTTTCAGCTTCTCCTGAGACTCGTGATGGTTTTGTTGGTCATCTCTTTTAGTTGTTGCATGTTATTCTGATTCCAAATGATCTTGATGGTTTCTTCACAAGTGGATGCTGATCTGAGTTCAGTGCTTTTATAAAAGCCCACTGCCATCCTCGGGGTGCAGCTCAGTCCTCCCTGTTCCTTCCAGCTTGTGTGTTCTTCTGAAGGCTGTTGGATGCTCCTTCAACACTCCACTGAGAGTCATTTCACTTTTGCTGCTGTAAAAATGCTGAGGTCGGGTGTTTGCAGCTTTACTGATGAGGCACTCTAGTTTTGCTCCTGCATTTCCAGCTGGTATCGAATTGTACGCTGATGCAAACAATTAGCCACATGACCGAACTCTGCACCCACAGAGAGGGCCGCTGTGCAGGGTGGACCAGCAGGGACTCCGTCTGAGGTTCCTACTGTAATGTCCACGTAACTGTGAGCATGAGCATTGAATCGGTTTGTACTGAATAAATGAATGTAATGTGTATTAAATTTAAAGACGGGTTAAACTTGCAGACGCTGACTGCGGCCTCTGTACTTTTAGTTGTTTTAAAGAAATATCGTTTGTTGTGGGAAGATTGAAATAATAAGACAGGTTTAATAAATGTTGAGTCAGCATTAGAAACTGTGTCTGATCAAACTGCAGGAATCGGAAAACTTGTGCTCGGTCCGATGAACTCTCTTATTGATGATTGAGTTGAAAGTGATCAGATGATGTAATCATTGTAAACGATCTAACGTTTTCTGGTTCTTTGCAGCTCAGTTTAAATGTTTATATTGTAAAATTAATATTCATTTTGTCTTTAAAACAGTGCGCACACACACACACACACACACACACACACACACACATCTCCTTCAACCTCCTCTCCCCATGTTTGATTTATTTATTCCCTCAGCTTATGGCTGACCTTCAATCTGGAGGGGTTGACTGTTCAGGTGTTTGATGCTGATGTAAATGTATTAAACCCCACCGCTCCACCCTGCGACATGCAGTGGTTCAATAACACAGTTTGTAACGGTGTAAACGCTGAGTGTTTAATCTGCGTTACACTTGAACTCCACCGAAAACTTTCAGTTCTTAAATACGGACTGTTAACCTTCATCTCAGTTATTCATGTGATGGTTTATCAGGATCATCACGGCACATGATGATGGATGTCATACTGTTGTCCCTCCACCCAGCTGTGATGTACACTGTGTTTTTTTAACAGAATATGCTTTTAAAGCCATTAATCAGGGAGGTCTGACTTCAGTAGCAGTTCGAGGGAAGGACTGTGCCGTCGTCGTCACTCAGAAGAAAGTTCCAGTGAGTGTTGGGTTGTTCAGGACTTCTTTCATAAGCAGCCAAGTATCATTACTCATCTTATTGCTCTGTCTGTCTGTGTGTGTGTGTTGTTTAGGATAAACTTCTGGATGCTGCCACAGTTTCCCACTTATTCAAAATAACAGAGAACATCGGCTGTGTGATGACGGGGATGACGGGTGAGGTTCTGAGAGGCAGACGGGTCACGGTGTACCTCCCTAAAAGAGTTTGGTCTATGGAAAGGCTGATGTTTTTCTACTTGGATTCTATTCATTCACCTTTTTAAATATAAATATATTCTTCATGCCGCAGGAGAGTAGAACCCTGTAGAACGACCATCCCACACATGTTCATCTCAATAACCTCCGTGACATCACTCGGTTTAACTCGGCACACCATGGTGCTAGATCACTGATCCACAGATCCCCATGGTAACAGACATGTGTAATAACATTGTGACCCTGTGTGTAGCGGACAGCAGGTCTCAGGTGCAGAGAGCTCGTTATGAAGCTGCTAATTGGCAGTATAAGTATGGATATGAGATTCCAGTGGACATGCTGTGTAAGAGGATCGCTGATATCTCTCAGGTGTACACGCAGAACGCAGAAATGAGGCCGCTCGGCTGCTGTAAGTCCTGTAAACACACGCGCTGCACCAACTCTACTACATACTGTAATCTTATGACCAAGACCTGACCCCCCCGTCCCCCCGTCCCCGTGTGTGTGTGTTAGGTATGATCGTGGTGGCGGTGGATGAGGAGTTTGGGCCGCAGGTTTATAAGTGTGACCCTGCTGGTTATTACTGTGGGTTTAAAGCCACTGCTGCTGGAGTCAAACAGACTGAAGCGACCAGCTTCCTGGAGAAGAAGATAAAGAAGAAGTTGGACTGGGACTTCGAGCAAACTGTCGAGGTAAACACACACACACACACACACACACAGAGCTCACACGTGCTTCAGCATTACAGATCGACCTAAAACTAATGCACTTCTGATCCCCCAGACTGCGATCGGCTGTCTCTCCACCGTCTTATCCATCGACTTTAAACCTACAGAGCTGGAAGTGGGCGTGGTTACCACAGATCAGCCCAAATTCAGGTGAGCGCAAGTGACTCCTCCCACAAATGCCAGGGTTCAGCTACTGATATCCAACACAGGCTTCTGGAAAATTAGAAAGTAAGAGTGAGAGGGAGGGTGATGGTACGAGGGGTGTATTTATTAAATTCTTTTTGGTGATGTTTGTATTTCAGGATCTTGCCGCAGTCGGAGATTGACGATCACCTGATGTCTCTGTCCGAGCGGGATTGAGGATGACCTCGTGTGTGCTGTGGGTGGATGGTGGGAGTGTGTTTGTGAAGTGCACTCCGTTTCCATCCTCAGTGTCCAGGTCTCCTCTCTGTCCCGCTGCGTCTCTGCTCCCCAGTTAATAAATGGTTCCTCTTTTTTGACACGCCGTTGTTTTGTTTTTGTTTTGGAGCTGATGTTGGTTCGGTGGTAAACACGCCGTCATTTATCAGTGAGTATTCCCAGCGTTGCGCAGGGTCGTGTGTGTTCACGTCACTTACGAAAGGCGCGTTGCTCAAGTGTTTCTGAGTATGGTTGCAGTAACCTGCAGCTTCCTGTTTGTTGCTGCGGCAGGGTTTCCTCACGCCTGCAGATCTGCGCCTTCCACACCGCTCTGCTGCAAAACAGATTTTTGAAAAAATATGTTGTTTTAATAATCTCCATGTTCCGTGGTAAATACCTGTGCAGAACCTGAGCAGTGACTGCTTCAGGACAGACGGGGTGATGGAACTGTACAATTCAGCAGCATGTAGAGATGTGAGAGAACCATGACACCGCAGGCTCTCAACATGACGACGGAGCACCTGAGGGAGGAGGTCTGTAAACATCCTGATGATCAATATGGACCTGCCTAACACGGCACTGAGGTCCGGCTGCCATCGGTGTGATGATGTCATAACAGTGACAGACCCAATCAGATTGCCGTACTGTCACTGAGTGATGGTCAGTTTAGATTGGTCTGATCCGATTCTCAGGAACGTTAAAACAAATCATTTGCCACATAGGGCACTGGAGTGTACATCCTCATCCCTGAGAACATCTGGGTCTCTCTGTCTCTGCAGTCCTCTTCTAAATTCCTGTTATCTGTCTGTGGTTCTTTACGTTCTCCTGTCTGTATGTAGATTGAGACAGTGGGGGGGGGGGGGGGGTGTAAACGCTGTTCTCCTCAGTATTGGAGGTTTGGTTTTTCCCTCATTATGAGTTTGAGGTTCCGATTTCTTCCTCCTTTGTGATGTAAATGAGCCGTGTCCCACATTCGTACCTGCGATTTCCCCGTGTGTCCCGTATTTGCATAAAGTCCATGGTCTGTTTTCTGAGCGTTATAAAGAACGAGTGATAAATTCCCACAGCGGAGCCGGATTTTCCGGTTGCTGATTTTCAGATCACACTGAATCATCAGAGAATTTTAGTGTGTGTGTGTGTGTGTGTGTGGGCAGACATTACACTGCAGACATCTGCACACACACACACAGACATGCGTACACAGTCATGTGTATGATTTGCATTAATGTGCAAGCTTTCTCAGGAGCGTGACGCCGGTGCCCGAGCCGGAGGTGCAGTCCCAGCACGGCTCACAGGTTTATATTTAAATCATCAAAACCACACATGGCACCTTTCCGTCTTCACTTACTGTAACAGGAAGTGACTGCGAGCTGAGAGCCACCCGGCACATCGGTCTGTATGGATTTAACTGAACTGATCGGCAGAGGCATCGTTTTATCCGAATAGTGTGAGGTTCCACTGCAGCGCTGACACACGCCTTCCGCAGCTCGACGGTATGAATTAGAACCCACATGAGGAATTTGCATCAGGGCCTGTTATGTTGTATGAAACAGCAGAACCGCTCGAGGTTTCTCACTTCAGGCTTTAAACAGTGATTCCTGAAGCTACCGGTCAGTCAGTCGTCACAGCCGCTGCTCTCAAACCCGAGCGGGATTTCTGTCATCTCTCAAAACTGAACTCGGCGACTTCTGCAAACTGCTGTTTCCACTAAATCTGATCCGAGTCTCAGATGTTCTCCTCAGATACATCCCCTTTTCTTTAAATGCTATACTTTATTTTGAATAAGCTGTCTTTTTAGGACACGGTGGCTTAGTGGTTTGGCATGTTCTCCTCAGCTCTAGGGATTCCCGCTTCGAATCCCCATCTGGGTGGAGTTTCCATGTTCTCCCCGTGTCCATGTGGGTTTCCTCTGGGTTCTCCGGTTTCCTCCCACAGTCCAACAACATGGATCAAGTCAATTGAGTCCTCCAAATTGCCCCATATAGAGTGTGTACAGTATGTGTGAGTGTGTGTGTGCCCAGCGATAGATTGGCATCCTGTCCTGGGTGTATCTGCCCAGCGCCCGAAACGTTCTCCCCTGGATGGGCATGGGGAACCCCCCCCCCCCTTCCTGTGACCCTAATATAGGATAAAGTGGAAGATAATGAATGGATGGATGTGTTTTTAGGACCCTGACCCCTAAACTGTAGAAGCCCTTACATCACTCTAAGCATGAGTGTAACTCTAAATGAAGTCTTTTATGAATCTGGAGGATGAGGGTTTTAAACGGGGGATCATCGGACCCTCGGACTAACGCTGCACCTTTAATGCAGGAGTGGCAGTGGACTTTAAGACGAGCTGAGTCATGTAGCTGCTGAACGTGACGTCACGAGACGAGGGCTGACTAATCGTCACGTTCTGATTCGCCGAACAAAGCTCGGTGGTTTTCCATGAAGTGTGTCAGATCTGGAATTTCAGGAGGCCGAATGACTCGGACGGGGAATTTCTTACGAAAAAAGCCTGACTGTTCTTAAAACGTCTCATGAGGCCACTCATCCCCCACAGGAAATTCCAGCCTTCCTCAGCTGATTAAAGTCTAAGAATAAACACACCTCAGCCATAAAAGCCAGAAAAAGCCGTCTGGCTGCATCTTGCCCTCCCGCCCTGTCCTGTCCTGCCCCGCCCCGCCCGGAGAAAAGAGGAAGGACACTGCGTACTGTGAGTTACAGAGGCTTTAATATCTGTTAGTTTCACCCACAAAATAAAATGAAAACGGTTTCCAGTCTTCTGGAGCATCTGTACAAGTGCACATGTAAAAAAATAGATTTGTTTCTGCACAATATGGTACACTGCGGTCCAACACCGGGGTCCAGCACCACTCAGAATCTGCTGCCGGTTACGTCCATCACAAATCACCGGCGTCCCCGGTCTGTTACTGTGATGCTCATGTGATGTCACGGCGTTCTATTCCGTCCTCTCTGACGTGTGGACATGTCTTCCTGTGCGTTCCTCGCGGCGGCTCCAGGCCTCACCCGGGACGTTTGCGCTGCGGCCTCGACCCCGGCTCGCCGTCCCAGGAACGGACGTTTCTCTGATCGGCTCCTCCACTCCGCTCAGCACCGCCTCCAGCATCACCCCATGATTTTAATATCATCGTAGGGCTGTGGGTGACAAAACGCAAAGCGTAAATATTCATCCTCCTCCTCCTCCTCAGTCAATCCCTCCAGCAAACAACAACGTTACCCTAAATACACTGATGCACGTTTCTGAGATCACACACCTCGCAGTCAGACAGCATGTCGTCGTCCCCGTCGCTCTCGCTGTCCTCGCTCTCACTCTCCGGGAGCTCTCGCAGGTCGTCGTCTGTCAAGTGATAAAGCTCCCGCTGGATGCACGCGTCCTGGCGCCCGTACGTCAGGTGGTACGCCGTGTGGCCGCCGTACGTTAAGCTGTTGACGTCGGCACCTTTACCGATCAGAAGCTTCACCAGGTCCAGGTTTTGCAGATCCACGGCTAGGTGGAGCGCCGTCCTGCCGTTACACTGCTCCTGCACACAGAGGAGGAGAACGCCAACCGGTGAGCACCGCACCTCCAACAGGACGTTTAATACAGCTGACTACTGCTGTTCATCACAAATCACTTCAAAACAAATACACACTCTCACCTGTTCATTAATGTCTGCACCCAGAGCAATGAGGTTCTCCACCAATGAGAGGAACCCGTTGACGGCGGCTATGTGTAAGCATTTCTGACCTGCAGAGAGAAATACACAGAACATTAAAGTTTGTTTGCTATTAATTTACTGTATGTAATGCACTGCACTGGCCTCTAGAGGTGATGTAGTACAGAACAGTAAACTCATGAAAAGGTCGGACACTACAACAACTTTAAACCTGGTTGGTTTAATTTAATCCTAAACTCTGGAATTACATTTGCTGATTGTTTATAAGTCTGGGTTTGTATGTTGATGGGCGTCTGTAAGGTTGGAGGTCGGTGCTCACCGCTGTAGTTTGGCGTCTGCAGGATGGAGGGCAGATGTTTTTGGCCGTTCTGCGTGAGGAGGCTGAAGCAGGTCAGCGAGCCGGTCCTGCAGGCGATGTGAAGCGCCGTGTTGCCGTTGTTATCCACCAGCGTGGGGTCACAGCCGGCCTTCAGCAGACGCTCCACCACCAGGTGCTGCTCGGTGATGACGGCGAGGTGCAGCGACGTCTGCGGGCAGAGGGCACAGGGCGTGTGAACGCTAACTCGCTCAGTGGTAACGGAGTGAGAGGGCAGTGTGAGGGTGAGGGTGATACCTGTCTCTGGTAGTTCTGCTGACTCAGAAACGGCTGGTTGATGGACAGGTCAATGATCTTCAGAGCCAGGGCTTGTGCTTCGTGAATGATGGCCAGATGTAAATACCTAAAAGATAACAACGGAGGAATTACGTAAACACCAGTGTATTGCATTCAGTGTGTGTTGCAGTCAGTGCTGAGAAAAAAACACACACACACACACACACACACAGGCTTTTTTTTCTTTGCAGACAGTGCTGTTTTTCCTAGAAGGGTTGTTCTGGCAGAGTGCCCGGGACTTTCCACACACGCTTACACACACTCACGCAATGTCTCTCACACACACACACACACACACACACACTGAGCCAGAGCAAGGCACTGTTTTGCACAGCCTCATAAATATGCATGCCAGCCTGCAGTATGTACAACATTTCTCCCATAAAATCTGAACTTTATTATTCAGTTACTTTTACACTCTCTGCATTTGTCTTTTAAATTCTTTAATCTGCTCTTCATTTCGTTTCTGTGCAGTGTCTGTGCAGTGTCTGTGCTGTGTCTGTGCAGTGTCTGTGCCGTGTCTGTGCCGTGTCTGTGCCGTGTCTGTGCCGTGTCTGTGCAGTTTCTGTGCAGTGTCTGATGAGTTCGGTTACAGCAGAGAAACAGAGTCTCGGCTCCGTCTCTGTATTTTGAGATGTTCGGGTTTGAGCAGTTACAGAACGACACAGCCTGCACGTTTCTTTGAGCAGCACTATTTCTGAACACCAGCTGGAAATAAAATGTCCAAAAATAGGACAGACACACTGAGCTGGTGTTTAGACACCATGGAGCCTCACAATCGCAGTTTCCTTCTTTTGACAGTGAGTTGCACACACACTTTACACACGGCCTCACACTACAGACGCAGGGCAGTGTGTGTGTGCACTAAGGTCCTCAGTGAGTTTACTGAACCTCTGTCAGCTGAGTTTAAAGAATCAGTTCGATCTGCTGCAGAAAGTTCAACATCTGAACCTCAACAAACACAACCATCACCAGGATCAATCACCAGGATCAATCACCAGAATCAATCACCAGAATCAATCACCAGGATCAATAACCAGAATCAATCACCAGGATCAATCACCAGAATCAATCACCAGCATCAATCACCAGCATCAATCACCAGGATCAATCACCAGAATCAATCACAAGAATCAATCACCAGCATCAATCACCAGCATCAATCACCAGGATCAATCACCAGCATCAATCACCAGGATCAATCACCAGAATCAATCACCAGCATCAATCACCAGCATCAATCACCAGGATCAATCACCAGGATCAGGGTTCTGATCAAATCACTTAAACCCTTAACATTAAATCAACATACACTTATCATTCTGTTTTATAATCCCAGCATTTATCATCAGATAATAATAATAATAATAATAATAATAATAATAATAATAATAATAATAACAGATTTAATAGAGTGAGATGTCCTTCAGTGGTGTTTGTGGAGAATCAGCAGCAGATCGATGATGTGCAGATCAATAATCAGGATGATGATCAGATCAGATCAGAGTGAACATGTCGGGTGTTTTTTGGTTAATGAATCCTTAATTAATCGTTAATTCACTGCTCCGGACTCCGCGTGCGTGCGTGCGTGCGCGTGCACCTACGTGTCTCCGTCCTCGCTCAGCGCGCTCCTCCAGGGCTCGTCCCCGGCGTCGGGCGCGTGCACGCTCAGGCTCGCGAGCTGCGCGGACAGCGGGTCGCGCGCACCGCACTCGTCGTCCTCGCGCAGCGACTCCACCCCGCTGTCCAGCCGCTCGTCCGCCGCTCCGCCGGCCCTCTGCGCCTTCAGCTCCGCCGCAGGACCTCCACACAGCGACATGACTGACCGATACGATCTGATCTGATCTGACCGGAGCGCCGGCGGGGGGGGCAGTTAAAGCCCGAGTCTGAGGGGAGGAGCAGCGGGGAGGAGCAGCGGGGGGAGGAGGAGCAGCGCCGGGGATTTCCAAAACTCAGAGCGAGGGAATTTCTTCCCGTGCTTCATTGTGAGACCAGCAGCCTTCACTCGTGCACTTCCCCTTAACCTAGTGCACTCGGTGAGGGCTGATTAACTGATGGATGCTTAAAGTCCCCTTTCTCTTTAAAGGCATTTTAATTGTAATGATCAGCTGATGAATTTATTTTAGTTAATCAAATAGTTACATGGGCAGCACGGTGGCTTAGTGGTTTAGCATGTTCTCCTCTCAGCACTAGGGATTCCCGGTTCGAATCCCCATCTGGGTGGAGTTTCCATGTTCTCCCCGTGTCTGCGTGGGTTTCCTCCGGGTTCTCCGGTTTCCTCCCACAGTCCAAAAACATGGATCAAGTCAATTGACTTCTCAAAATTGCCCCATATAGAGTGTGTGTGAGTGAGTGTGTGTGTGCCCAGTGATAGATTGCCCCCCTGTCCTGGGTGCCCTGCCCAGCTCCCGAAACGTTCTCCCCTGGATGGGCATGGGGAACCCCACCGCGACCCTAATAGAGGATAAAGCGGAAGATAATGAATGAAAATAGTTACATAGTAAATATTGTATAATGTACTTTAGCATGTTCTCCTCTCAGTGCTGGGGATCCAGGTTCGAATCCCACTCTGGGTGGAGTTTGTATGTTCTCCTCATGGGTTTCCTCCCTTCCTCCCACAGTTTAAAAACATGGATTCAAGGTCAATTGAAGGCTCTAAATTGTGTGAGCGAGAGAGAGAGAGAGAGAGTGTGTGTGTGTGTGTGTGTGTGTGTGTGTGTGCACCCAGTGATAGATTGGTGCCCTGTCCTGGATGCATTTGATATATAAGGGTCTTGGTATTGACATGAGGTTATAAATAGAGAGGCCTGTCCTGAGACTAGTGCACACTACAGTGAGTGTGTTAGAACATTATTGAGACATGACCCAGGTGCTTCAGTGAGTGTGTTAGAACATTATTGAGACATGACCCAGGTGCTTCAGTGAGTGTGTTAGAACATTATTGAGACATGACCCAGGTGCTTCAGTGAGTGTGTTAGAACATTATTGAGACATGACCCAGGTGCTTCAGTGAGTGTGTTAGAACATTATTGAGACATGACCCAGGTGCTTCTCTGTTCTCTACAGTTCTGAGATGTGTGTAATAAAAATTCCTCAGAATCCACTGAGCTCAGGAAATTCTGTTAATATACCAAGTTTACACAACACTTCAGACATGATGTGAACGTTCCACAGAGAGCACGCTTCCTGCAGCAGTCACTATTACAATCATCATCATCATCATCATCAGAAACACAAAATTAAATGGGCAGATTTAAAAAAAAATATATATAAATAAAGACATTAAAAGAAAGAAATGTACAGAGATTACATCTGATATTCAGGTTTTTATGGAGGTGAAATATTGTGAGTTACATCTGCTCATAAATCACTGATTGGGAAACTCCTCTGAGTGTGTGTGTGTGTGTGTGTGTGTGTGTGTGTGTGTGTGTGTGTGTGTGTGTGTGTGTGTGCACGTGTGCACGTGTGCGCATGTGAATTTGTCGTGGTTTTTGTATGTGGATATTTTTGTACAAACCTGCTTCCTTACAAACAATCCATTCTTAACACACACACACACACACACACACACACACACACACACTTGTTTACGGGATCTGACTGGTGTGTATTGAACTAAAACTCCAGGAAATTTTTTGTAAAACTGTAAGACAGACGAGAAGTTGCAGCATTCAGAGTGAAATTCCCATCTTTATTCTCAACACTGCTGTCTGAGCAAAAGTTTGTGAACGGTTTTTATTTTCTTCTTGAAGACAAAAAAATTTGATGCTGCAAAATTTTTGTAGAAAAACAATATTTAGTGTAATATTTTTTCAAAGTGTGAGTTTATTTCACTCAGCTGTTCCTCTTTCAGCTCTGTTTATGATTTTTCTTCGGTGGTGAATCTGCTGCTCACTGGTTGATGTTTTTTAATGCACCACTCTGACTTACTGTAGAGACACCATCAGTCTGGAACCAACAACCATGTCACAGTCAGAGTTATAGATCTGCATGCATGTGTACTTGCTGCTGCATGATTGGCTGATTACCGGTCCAACTCTTTAACTTTCTCAGAAACGTGTTGAGTGTATGAAAGGCCCTCGTTGGCCCTCGTGGCTAAACGTTCTGAGGTGATTAGATGAGTAACGAGAGCTGGTGAGTAATGCTGCAGGAACGAGGCACAACTTCATGAACATGTCTGTAAAAAACCCACTGCGGCCAAACTGGAATGAGAAACCTCAATTAAACTTTAATTACATCACAGAACTGCAAGGAATCTCATCCCAGAATATTCACTTTATTTACATTTCATCTGATAAATATATTCAAACGTTTATTCACAGATTTATTAATGAAATGAAGAAAATGAGAAGAAAACAAAGTTAAACATCACTCAGTAGGGTGCAGTGTTCGGAGCTGCATTAGACCTGCAGAGCCGCACTGTTCTGAGGAGAGCTCGCGGCGGAGGACGTCTTGTCCCGGTGCTACAGGACGGTCGGAACAGGACGTCCTGCACCACCGGCTCGAAAGAAACACAAACACAGTAAGTCTGAGCTTCAGTCCTGAGTGTAATCAGCTCTGCACTGAGGAAACGTTGGAATGACCAGATTCTCCACTTCCTCTTTCTGTCAGGACACACACACACACACACACACACACACACACACACACAGACACACTATCATGTTCTTGGTGTGTTCTTAAAGCTTCTGGATGAACTCCCAGTTTCCCTGGTTGTAACTACAAAACCTTCAGTCAGCTGGTGGAGAGCACACGTGTTCAGACTAAACCCTAAAGCAGGACTCAACTTTGAAGTTCCCATTCATCTCGCAGGTTCAGGGTGGTTGAATGCTCTGGTAATCAAGGTTATTGTTGTGAATGCTGAATGCACATAAGGTTCTAGTTCCTGGTCTTGTGTTTGTTATGTAACCAGCAGTGTTAAAGCCACACCAAAGTCACTAACAATAATCCTGCTCATAAAGCTCCATAAAGGTCTCATTGTGCCATCAACCAATCAGAGTGAGAGATCAGGGGTGAGTCAGGTGACATCATCACTGAATTATATTATCACAATAAAGTTACCATCAGACTCACTGTTTAGGACCCGTGTTGGACATCATGACCCCCTCCAGTGACCGGGGTCATGTGACCACACTGTAAAAACTCAGACACAGCAGGGGGAATAGATCTCAGATGGCTTTAATGTTTCAGTGAAGTTAACTCTTTATGTTCCACAGCAGAGTTCTGACAGCAGCAGCAGCAGCAGCAGCAGCTTTATGTTTCAATGATTTAATGTTTTGTTGAATATTTACATCTGCTACCAGCATCAGCATCAGCACAGCATCAGCACAGCATGGTGCATCGCTGGTCATGTGATGGGATGTTACACTGGTGCATCGCTGGTCATGTGATGTGATGTTACACTGGTGCATTGTTGGTAATGTGATGTGATGTTACACTGGTGCATCGCTGGTCATGTGATGTGATGTTACACTGGTGCATTGTTGGTAATGTGATGTGATGTTACACTGGTGCATCGCTGGTCATGTGATGGGATGTTACACTGGTGCATCGCTGGTCATGTGATGTGATGTTACACTGGTGCATCGTTGGTAATGTGATGGGATGTTACACTGGTGCATCGTTGGTAATGTGATGTGATGTTACACTGGTGCATCGTTGGTCATGTGATGGGATGTTACACTGGTGCATCGCTGGTCATGTGATGTGATGTTACACTGGTGCATCGTTGGTAATGTGATGGGATGTTACACTGGTGCATCGTTGGTAATGTGATGTGATGTTACACTGGTGCATCGTTGGTCATGTGATGGGATGTTACACTGGTGCATTGTTGGTCATGTGATGTGATGTTACACTGGTGCATCGCTGGTAATGTGATGGGATGTTACAGTGGTGCATCGCTGGTCATGTGATGTGAGGTTACAGTGGTGCATTGTTGGTAATGTGATGTGATGTTACACTGGTGCATTGTTGGTAATGTGATGTGATGTTACACTGGTGCATCGTTGGTCATGTGATGTGATGTTACACTGGTGCATTGTTGGTAATGTGATGTGATGTTACACTGGTGCATCGTTGGTAATGTGATGTGATGTTACACTGGTGCATCGTTGGTAATGTGATGTGATGTTACACTGGTGCATCGTTGGTAATGTGATGGGATGTTTTAGTTTTTTAAACATGCAGGATTTTATGTACTTTCTTTAGAGGACACTTCGTGTAAAAAAGGTTTAAAGTAGTTTTAAAAACTTTAAAACAGTTTAAAACAAATAAAGATGTTCAATAGAGGAATTAAAGGTTCAGTGTGACTTTAAAATAGATTTGCTGCCAGTGGATGATTTCAGAGACGAGCTCTGTCCCCGTGCCTTTCTGCTACATTGAAATATCAGCATTCATTGCGCTTTTGGCGCCATCTAGCGGTGGGCTGCATTTGTTAGCATACACTACATAGGGAACCTCGTGCTGCGGCAGTGAAGTGTAATGAGACCCGTGACGTAGGCCAGCAGCACGTGACGTGGTGTGAGCCTTTAACAGGTGGAGGTGTTTGTTTTCTGTAACTCAGAGACGCGGGACACGTGGAGGATATGCAGCAGGTCTGAACCGCAGCAGCAGCAGCAGCAGCAGCGTTACAAAAACAACTTTATTCACCTCAAAGTCTTACACCACGTGCTTTTAATCCACGCGCCGCGGAACAGGTAGGCGCGTGCCGCGTTACATTAAAGCCACGTGTTTAAAACGGTCCTCAGTCCACAAGCCTGAATCTGCTGAACGTTAACGTGAGCTTGAGCTGCAATACACCAACTGTCCTCTAGATGGAGACAGACTTCATATTTTGTTCACAACGCTGAAGTTATTAATAATGTCAGAATTAAGGGTTTTTATATTTCATAACTTTAAAATCTGTAAATGTCTTTTCATTAGTGTCTTATGAAGCAACAAATGTTTGTTCGTATGTGTTGGTGTGTGTTCGTATAAAACCCACAGGGTTCCTAAACCAATTAGTTCTAAAGACAGAGCTCACAGTCTAAAGTTCTTGTTCTAAAAACAGTTTATTTCTGGTGAACATTTTTTGGTGTAGAATGAAACGTTCCTCTCAGCTGTCATTTAATGATGTTTTAGTTTGTGCATTTTGTTTTTATTGCTTTAATTGTTTTAATTATTTAAGATTATAGCAGTGTTTTTATTGGAAATGCAAATGTTTTTTTGTAGTTGTCTTTGAAATTATTCTACCGTTTGCTCTATTTATATAACGGGATTAAAGAAAAAGTACAAAAGGTAATTAATTAAAACATATGTATATGAAATATTATGAACATAAAATAGTAGATAATAAAATCACATTATATATTAGTTACATTAATCACAAAACATTTAATGAAGTATATGTTTTAAAGAATTTAGAAATTAAAAGCTTTGGTTTTCTTGAGTCAGTTTTGGGGTTTATAAATTTTTTTTTAATAAATAATTAGCAGAAGTCTGGATCTATGAGAGTTAAATGTTAAATTAATCACTATTTTGTTCATGTTATAGGTTGATAAATAATTTAGTTAGTATATAATTTGGACTTGTGGGAGGCTTGATGCTTTAGATGTGGATTTAGATCAGTGATTGAGAACAGAGAACTGTGTGATCCAGCGTACAGAAGAAATGATCTGGTCCCTAATGGCTAGATGGTCCTATAGGAACACTGATGAGCATGATGATGATGATAATCTCCACACTGTTCTCTGAAGATAAGACACTCTTTCACATGGGAACACAGAGGAACCAGATTCCCATCAGCAGCCAGTTACAGAGCCCTGTGCTTGGTCCCATCCAACATCCCTAAATCTGTGGACAATAGTGAAGAGCTGATAACATCTACAGCACAGATGCTCCAATAAAGCACCACCCCACGTGGAAGGCTCCCAATTTCTGTATTATATTAATTTTATAATACAATATATATTCATTTATCAACTTATGAACTTGGAGCTTAACCTGGGGTTTTGCTTTCAGCCCTGTAATAATGTATTACTTTAATGATTTAAATGAAAAAAAAATTTTTTTTTTTAAATAAACTAAAGGTTGTACAGGAGACATTATAATATTAAAGAGGTTGAACCTAAATATGCAAATGTATTTTTGTGTAAATGTGTTGTTATTTTTGCATGCGTCTATAACGTTGTTGAATTATTCCTGATGAGTTTAAAAGCCGCCGTTTTGCGACGCGGCGGTGAGTGAATCGTCTTTCCATCGTTGACGTCACACCGACGCCGTTACTCCGGGTGGTGCAGTTTGGGGCTGATCGGGGTGACCCCTCTGCTGGGCTCTGAGACCCGCTTACTGCAGCTCCGATGATCCGGGACGCCGCTTGCGCTCTTTAGAAATGACTCTGCGATCTGATATAATAATGAGCAGAAGCCACGCCCACAGGTGCGCTCGGCGCTGTCATTGGTCAGGTCGTTGAGGATGGCCGTAACTTCGGCACCGAAAACAAGGTGAGGGGCAAAAACAAACCGTGAACGTGACGGCGGCGGAGCGGCTCGCGCTCTCTCTTTGATCTGCCGCGCACAGAGGACCGAGATCAAAGGCAGCATGCCGCGGGGCTTTCTGGTGAAGCGCAGTAAGCGCGGCTCTGCGGGTTCGTACCGGGTCCGGGAGGAGAGGACCCCCGCTGCGCCCGAACCAGAACCAGAACCCGAACCAGAACCCGAGCCCGAGCCCGGTCACTGCGGCGTCTCTTACGGCCACGAGGACTTTGATGTTTACAGAAGCCGCGCCGCGGAGGAGGTCCGTCACCCCGCGGGCGCGGCGCAGAGCCGCTGCCTGAGCTCCCCGGCCGCGGCGGCGGCGTTCCCGGAGGCGTTCCCGGCGGCGGCGGCGGCGGCGGCGGCGTTCCCGGCGTCCTCCATCGAGCGGCTGCTGCTGACGAGCCGCGCGTTCGAGACGCTGAAGCGCTCCTGCATGGAGGTCAAGGGCAAGCCGCCCGCGCGGAAACCCAAAGTGGCCCGAAAGCTCAGCTTTGAGGACGAGGTCACGACCTCCCCGGTGCTGGGGCTGCGCATCAAGAAGGAGAGCCCGCTGCCGCCCGGAAACGCGCGCCAGAGGCCGCTGGGGGAGTTCATCTGTCAGCTGTGCAAGGAGGAGTACCCGGACCCCTTCTCCCTGGCGCAGCACCGGTGCTCCCGCATCGTCCGCGTGGAGTACCGCTGCCCCGAGTGCGACAAGGTCTTCAGCTGCCCCGCCAACCTGGCCTCGCACCGCCGCTGGCACAAGCCGCGCGACGCCCCGGGGGCCAAACGCGCGCCCATGCACGAAAAGGGGTCGCCGGAGGGCAAAGAGAATGCCACCGAGATCAAGCCGCTCCCGCAGCCGCAGCACCTCCACCTCGGCTTCTTCCCGGGCGAGGCCCCGCAGCTGCGTTACGGCGCCCTGCGCCCGAACTCCGGCGACGAGGACGCGCGGGGGGGTGAGGACGAGGCTCCGGGGGGGGAGCAGTGCGTCCACACCTGCCACTGCTGCGGGAAGCGGTTCCGGCGCCACGCCTACCTCAGGAAGCACCTCGGCGCGCACCAGAGCGCGGGCGCGCACGCGGAGAGCGTCCAGATGTTCGTCTGCCACATGTGCGGCGCGCGCTTTCCTTCAGCCGAGGCGCGCGAGAAGCACCGGCTGTGGCACGCGCTGGCGGGAGCCGCCAAGGCCCCGAGCGCCCTGATGAGGGCGGATTTCATCATCACCCCCAAAACCAGCCGCCTGTGGGAAGTTCCCACCTGAAGAACCCCGAACACCCACTGAACACCCACCCACAGCGCGCGGCCGAGCCCCCCCCCCCCCCCCCCCCCCAACATGAAGGACTCCGCCTGCAGGTGCTTCATTAATTAATTATTAATTATGTAAATGATCTGATCAGTCACTGCATGTCGGCGCTTTCACAAACATCTCGATTATTACACACCCTCACTGATCATTAGAAACTCTGCATCACTGTGAGTGAGTGTGTGTGTGTGTGTGTGTGTGTGTGTGTGTGTGTGTGTGTGTGTTTCATGTCTCTGGTGTATCCGCTTCCATCAGTCTTTCTGCAGAGCAGGAGGTGCAGGATGTGCAGGAGGTGATGGTGCACTTTATTGTTTTCATTCAGAAAAGTGAAAAAAACACGAATACGTTAACTTTTAGCAGTCCCTAAAGGCGCATGCGCAGCAGCCAGCTTTTTAAAAATGCTGTTAATAATCCGTTTTAATTAAAATATCTTAACATTAAAATGAAATATAGTGTTTATTTATTGAGAAACATTCAAATAAAAGTGTGATTGTAATAAAACTGGTTCCTGATTTATTAATTATTGTTGTCATGAAATCATTTCAATGTTAATGAAATGTTAGAATATATTTATCTTTCACGAGCAATAAATAATCTTCATATTAACGTCTATAGTTGATTAACATTTAATTATTCATTCATTGTCTTCCTCTTAATCCTTTACTAGGGTCGCGGGGGGGGGGGGGGTGCCCATCAGGGGAGATACACCCAGAACAGAGTGCCAATCACATTTTATTATATTTAATTTTACATGATCGATTGTTTGGGAACAGGTTGCTTTTATTTTAGAGACGGGGCTTTTAGAGTTTGTGCAGTTTAAACATTAATGAAAATCACTGACTGCAGCTTCGCCTCAATCAGCATGAATTAAAATGGTTCCTTACAGTAAAATGAAGCAGATGCACTCCGTCAGATGAGGAGGAGGAGGAGGAGGGTGATGTCTGATCTTAAACTGTTCTACCTTTTGGGGTTTAATGCTGCTCACTGAGGTGGTACCTTAAAAAACCATTATATAAAATTTAAAACCCTAAAGTCCACACGGTTTATGATTCTGATTTCTGAATGATCTCAGTTTGTTGAAGCTGTTGGTTTGGATCGTTCAGCCTGCAGATCAGCTTTTTATAAGAACATTTAATATGATTTCATTTTTTATTTATTCTGAACACATGTTTTAATAAAACACAATATACAATAATCAATATTCAAATCAATAGAAATCAGAAAACTTTATTAATCCCGAGGGAGAAATTGCAGTTTTTACAGACGCTCCGTTTCTCGAGTTTATATTTACAAATAAAATAAAATAAAAATGATTAACTTCAGCCGCAGTGACATTAAACTCATTCAGTAAATGCAGCCGAATGTAGTGATGAAGATGAAGGTTTATTTACAGCAAGAGATTAATGAAGATTCAGAAATCACTGATTAATATAATTAACTGACAGATTGATTATTTAAATGATCCTCATCTGTTCTGTTTATAAGTCCTGTAGGTCCAATAATGTTCTGTTTATGGTTCTGATGTTGACCTGAACATTCTGCTGATCTTCATCTTTAACACAGAGCTCATTTATAACCGTTACTGATCGACTCAAACGATTCACCGATTCATCGATCATTTACTGAATCATCTTCAGTTTGGTTTTTAATTTTTATTGATGAACTCTGTCAGCTCTTAATATTATCAGACTTGTCGTTTGTCCACACTGTGGAACTGATGTTCACGGTCTGTCTGCAGAACCTTCAGAGAATCTGAAACCCCCTCAGCAGGAACCAGCCGCAGGATTTTAGTGATTAATTGGAAAGTAAGTTATTAATAGACAATAGTACATCATTACAGAGCAGCTTTACAGATTTATAAACCTTTAAACCCTAATGAGCAAGACCAAGAGACAGCGGCAAGACAAAACTTGGGAGACCATCATACTTGGGGGGGGAGGGGTTGCATCAACAGTGTAGGACAGCAATGTACAGATCGTGTGGTGATCATGTGACCCATATTTAACAATTAAAACTATATAAGTCCATTGAGGGCGGTCCAATAGAACTCCAGGTTCCATCAGTAATCCCACAGAGCTTCAGCAGAACCATGATGAAGAGCTGACCACACCTCCAGGAAATGAGACAAGAAAATCAGTTAGAGCTAATTAAGCACAGTGATTAATTAATTAATAAGCAGAGACCTATCCCATCAGTCCCTTTGCCTTCCTTCATGTGTACACTGTTAGTGAGTTACAGCAGGTTTTTTTATTATTTAGGTTTTCATTTACAGAAGGAACGATCCTTTATGGTTGGTTCACAAAAGCAACTTATAAATTAATTTAATTCACCAAATAAATAAAACCTTTAAACCTTTTAGTCTTAAATTATTTAATATTCTAACAAAATGGATCCAGAGACACTTTAGAAGGTTTTTTAATAAAGTTCCACATTAAAGTCTTATTTCTGTTCTTTAGCTGAAGTTCACATCTGAAACAGGAACCACAGGAGGAACGGTCAGTCCTCAGAGAGGAACCATTACAGGAACGGTGCAGAATAACGGTGCAGGAGCTCAGTCTGAATAAATGAGCGTTCTGGAGAATTTGGAGTGAATTTTAAGTGTAAACTCTGCTGAGTTCAGTACCATGGCAACGAGATGGAGTTGTGACGTCAGGACGCCGAGCCAATCAGCTGACAACGCTGTTTACTTTCACAACGGACCCGCGCGCTCTCTCTCTCTCACACACACACACTGAATACACACTCTCACACTGAATACACACTCTCACACTGAATACACCCCACAGAGGGAACTGTTCATCTGAAGTTTTATTTAAATATGAAGACGGGGTGAAACTAAACACACCTGCGTGACGTCACAGGAAGCAGAACATAACACTTTCCTTTTTTTTAAATATATCTTTTTATTTTTAAAGATGAATGTTTTAATCCAGCCTTCAGGCTGATATCACCCTCTAGTGGTGGAAACAAGAATGACAGTGCTGGAGCCAGTGGCTGTAGTGTTTATTTGGAGGGGTGCAGGTCTCACCCCACAGCACTCCGTCCTTCAGCGCAGAGTGAGCAGCGTGATGGCGCGGGGCATCAGCAGGGGGCGCTACAGCAGAGCTGGGGCAGCAGGCGGAGTGTAACGTGTTTAAAGATAAAGCGGCTGCGTTTCATTTCAGTGAAGTGTGTAGAAATAAGGGACGATCAGCACGTGTGTCCACTGATTCTGCACCACCGTCTCATGATGGAGACACACGCTCTCTCACCCATCGCTCGCTCTCTCACCCATCACTCTCTCACCCATCGCTTTCTCTCTCACCCATCACTCTCTCACCCATTGCTCGCTCTCTCACCCATCACTCTCTCACCCATCGCTCGCTCACCCATCGCTCGCTCTCTCACCCATCACTCTCTCACCCAACGCTCTCTCACCCATCACTCTCTCACCCATCACTCTCTCACCCATCACTCTCTCACCCATCCTCCACCCGAGAGCGGACACTGAACGGCATGCAACACGATCCTGATCATTACACAACCATTATTGGCACAAAGTTAAATAAATACACCATCAAACACAGACTCTGTGACGTGTGTGTGTGTGTGTGTGTGTGTGTGTGTGTGTGTGTGTGCGCGCGGGGGGGGGGGGGGGGGGTCAGGTCTTGTTAGCTGAGCCAGACGAGCGGCGGAGCTTCATGGAGACACGGCTCTTGCTGGATCGAGGAAACATGGGGGACGCCACATCAGCAGCGTCCACCGACGTCTCACACACCGGAGGCTCCGGACCAGAACCTGCAGACAGAGGACAGGGTCTAACTAACAGCTCTCTATCACACACACACACACACACACACACACACACACACACACACACACACACACACACACACACACACACACACGACTTAGGTGACACTGATGATGGTGTATATAATAGTTAACGATGTGGGCGGAGCAAAACACACAGTGTGAGAGGGTTTAATAGAACACTTGTTCCTGTCAGCACAGAGGGACGTCCCAATATTACTGCAGCTATAATAATGACATCACACATCATCATCATCATCATCATCATCATCATCACCATCATCACCATCCCTCCATCAGCTGCTCATTACAGCAGCACCAGCAGCAGTGGAGCAAGAGGTGTACACACACACACACACACACACACACACTCTCTCTCTCTTTATGTGTGTATAGGGTGTATCTGGCTCATGCAGAGAGACAGGTGTGAGGGGAAGGACATGCTGCACTCTGAACACACATCAGCGCCACCGTGAGGACAAACGTGGGAGGTTCTAATGAAGAACAGAGAGAAGGGAAGCGTAATGAGCAGAGCTCTTACCTTTAGATACACACAACAGAACGATTATCATCTAAAGGAAAGAGAAGAGCACAACACGAGCCATGAAACCAAACAAACAAACAATCAGCAATATTAAGGTCGGGGGCGTGGCCAGAGCGCGCGCTGAACACGCAGATCGCCTAAACCTGAGGAGCCGAGGACCCGTACAGAGGTGGAGATACGCTCCGGCGGGGTCACACCACCACCTGGACTTTACCTACAGCACTGCATCATGGGAAAGCAACCGGTAATCCTGATATCACCACCACCTGCAACCAGGTTCAACCTCCTGCTCCACCAGGTTCAGAGGATCGTCATAAACGAGCAGAGCATCCATCATGGACACACACATCCACCTGCTCCTCCACCTGCTCCAGAGTCCAATCGAGCACATCGACAGAGAGAGAGCCATACACAACAACAAAGCTCTCTCTCTCTCTCTCTCTCTCTCTCGTGTCATACACTCATCAATCCACCACCTACTGAGATCTGAGGTGCAGGGGGAGCGTGATGATTGGCTGAAAGAGCAAAATAAACTCACCTGATTCAGTGGGTGGATGCTGGAAGGGGGCGGGGCTAAACACACGTGCAGCGTAATCTTCAAAGGTGCTCAACTCCACGTGATGCTGCACGATGGACTCGAGGTTCCGCGCTCGCTCCTCATAACTGATCATACAGGTCAAAGGTCAATAAAAAAGCTCTCTCACCGATCACTGACCAATAACATCACTGACCAATAACATCACTGACCAATGACATCACTGATCAATAACATCACTGATCAATAACATCACTGACCAATGACATCACTGATCAATGACATCACTGACCAATAACATCACTGACCAATAACATCACTGATCAAATAACATCACTGACCAATAACATCACTGACCAATAACATCACTGATCAATAACATCACTGATCAATAACATCACTGATCAACAACATCACTGATCAATAACATCACTGATCAATAACATCACTGACCAATAACATCACTGACCAATAACATCACTGATCAATAACATCACTGACCAATAACATCACTGACCAATAACATCACTGACCAATAACATCACTGATCAATAACAT
>JAFMOC010000518.1:247500-250000 GCA_019802505.1 Corydoras sp. C115 | reverse complement strand
ACGCTGCGCCGGTACACCTTAAATAAACGCTGCATTTACCCTGACACACACACACACACACACACACACACACACCCGGGGCCATGGACCAGGCCGACACTTTTACGGCTCTGTTTCACAGGATCTCAAATTTGGTTTGGGTCGAGATGAATAAGTGATGCTGAGGCCGTGAGCGCATGCGTGTGTGTGTGTGTGTGTGTGTGTGTGTGTGTGTGTGTGTGTGCCTCAGGCGACGATGCATTAGCTGCACTATCTCTGGCTCATCTTTGGGGACATTGGCTGTAATGATGCGGCTGTGCTCTCTGTAATAAAATCAGAGTTAGGGACAGAAGCTATCGCACAGCATCAGATGGAGGAATAAAGAGATTATACTGCACTTCAGGCCCAACACACACACACACACACACACACAGAGAGACACACACACACACACACACCATGTTGATCAGGTGATTTCATGGTTCTGGTGTGTATTAGAACCTGTTCCTGTGGGTTTGAGGAGAACATACGTGCTGCTCATCAGCTCTGTGTGTGTGTCTCTCAGCAGGAGCTCTGTTTGGAGTTTATAAACTGTATAAGTACATCCACAGAGACCCATAGAGAGAACATGCAAATCTCTCCTACAGAGGGGACCTTGCGGTTCTGAGGGTGATGGACAGGAGGCGGTGTGGTGCAGTTCGAACCCCTGCACTCTGAATGAACTCCACCTGCAGACAGGTGGAGAGACCCGACTGCACGAGCACAGAGAGCAGATCATCTGCACAGGTCAGTCCCCAAACATCTGTAACAGATCTTTAACTTTAGAACCTCAGGTTCCACAGACAGGTTCTAACAGAGAGCAGATCATCTGCACAGGTCAGTCCCCAAACATCTGTAACAGATCTTTAACTTTAGAACCTCAGGTTCCTCAGACAGGTTCTAACAGAGAGTAGATCATCTGCACAGGTCACTCCCCAAACATCTGTATCAGATCTTTAACTTTAGAACCTCAGGTTCCTCAGACAGGTTCTAACAGAGAGCAGATCATCTGCACAGGTCAGTCCCCAAACATCTGTAACAGATCTTTAACTTTAGAACCTCAGGTTCCACAGACAGGTTCTAACAGAGAGCAGATCATCTGCACAGGTCAGTCCCCAAACATCTGTAACAGATCTTTAACTTTAGAACCTCAGGTTCCACAGACAGGTTCTAACAGAGAGCAGATCATCTGCACAGGTCAGTCCCCAAACATCTGTAACAGATCTTTAAGTTTAGAACCTCAGGTTCCACAGACAGGTTCTAACAGAGAGCAGGAACCAAGTTCTGATTCATCATTAATATTAATATTATTATAGGAAACCAATAAAAAACTAAAGTTTTCCATGTCTCCATGTCTGACACACACACACACACACACACACACACACACACACACACACACAGCACCTCAGCATAACTGGGACACAATGAGGATTACTGTGGGAGTTGGCATGGGGTGAGAGAGATGCCCGCTAGTCGCTTGGCAAATGTTTGTGTACAATGTGTGTGTGTGTGTGTGTGTGTGTGTGTGTGTGTGAGAGAGAGCGAGGGCAATGACCCAACACTCAGTCACACACAGCTCTATCACACACTGCCATACACTGACCCAGAGTACAGCAGTGCCTATCTCAGCCAATCACTCTCTCTCTCTCTCTCTCTCTCACACACACACACACACAGAATTAGTTACATTTAAATCCAGAAACTTGCTGCATGTGTGTGTGTGTGTGTGTGTGTGTGTGTGTGTGTGTATCATACTATCCTCATTCCCATAATGATGTGCAGTGATGTTTTAGACACTACGTTTCCCATCATGCCCTGCACTCCTGTCTGAGTGTCGCTGTGTCAGATCATTAGTATATTGATTATTGATTGACAGTTTGGACGTGGACGTCTCAATTTGAACGTGATGGTGTTATTTATGACTGAATGAATTTCCTTTGTGGACGGAGCGTCTCCACGGAGACGAATGCAGACATGAGGAGACGCTTTAAACACAGCTGCTGATCTCAGACCTGCCCGTCCTACATTTCATCACTCGGCATGAACATGTGCTTCCTGGACACGGTGCTATCAGCCTTAACACACACACACACACACACACACACACACACACACACACACACACACACACACACACACACACACACACACACACACACACACACACTCTCAAAGATGCCAGCATTACTTTCCTTTATTCTGGAGGCCAACCCCCGATTACTTCGTCACGCTTAGTGAGGATCAGTGAGACAGGAGGCAGATGGACAGACCCCCCCGGCCAACAGAGCTACAGAGAGACAAGAGGGACGAGAGACAGAGACCAGAGAGAGAGAGAGACCAGAGAGAAGAACAGGACAGAACCGCAAAGGAGCAGAAACAAAAGACACACACACAGACACGGAGGGGAAGATCAGGTGATCTGGACAGATAAAGGACAGATAAACGATGGACGGACGGACGGACAGATGGACAGGAGAAA
>JAFMOC010000518.1:197500-242500 GCA_019802505.1 Corydoras sp. C115 | reverse complement strand
GGCGACGTCGGCAGAGTCAGGTGGGCATGCGGGGTGGAGACTTTGGTAGATGACATCAACGGGGACGTGGCGAAGTAGGGCAGGTCGTCAAAGCTACCCCGTGCTCTTATTCCTCTGAAGACCCCCCATGAAGCCACAGTGAGCTGCGCTCAGGTTTAACCATGTGCACTACAACATCACACACACACACACCACACTACACACACACACCACACACAACAACCACCCCTACTGTACATCATCCCACCATTCAGAGTGGAGCGCTCCCTGGTTCCGGCGGAAGGGGTTCCGTTACCTCCCAGGCCCCAGTCCTATGTTTTTTTACCCCTGAGACGAAGGTCCTCGTAGGCCATGACTGACACGCTGGTGGTGGACAGGGATGGATGGTTTATTCGCTCCTGGGACTCTTCCAGCCACGAAGAACACCGCGATCTTATGAGTCTCCCGGCTGCGACGGAACACTCGGATCAGAACCGGGACCCACTCTTTTTTTTTTGACCTCCAAACCACCACCACGCGGTCAACCATCCACTACACACACTGCTCTGGAGTTCAAGGTTCTTCAGTTCCCTCAGCAGTCTATCTCTCTCGCTCTTCTTTCAGCAGGGGAGGAAGGCTGCTCCTGAGAAATCAAGAACGTTCATTCTGATGTCCGTTCCAGGACAGAAATATGGCGCAGCGTACTGGTCTGACCAGAGTTTCAGATTTAGAATCATATACCGAGGGGGTGAACATTCACCGTCTCAGCAACCTGCACCGATCCGAACCCGTCAACCGTTCCCTGTGAACTAGAACACATGTTCTCGTTCTGTCCTTCCATCCATCCAGTAACACAACCCCCCTGGCCCCCCCCCATCCATCAGTAACACCCCCCCCTCCCATCAGTAACACCCCCCCCTCCCCACCTTTTCTCAAAGGGATGTAAAACGCTTCTAACGGCTAAAGACCTTGTTCTTGCGTGCCACCCCAGTTCCAAAGTAGCCATGCATCTCAGACTTCCGCCTGTGCGTGACCTTAGTTCAGTACCTGCTCCCTCTCTACCCCCCCCCTCCCGCCGAAGGACGGGACCAAACAGCTGATCTGATACTTACTGGACAGGTTCTGTCCTCAGACACAACTCCTGCACGGGGTTACCGTGCGGGGGGGGGGGGGGGGCTTTATTACTATGGTTATGATTGTGATGAAGTCCAGGTCTGAAGCGGGGTTCTGAAGCGGGGTTCTGAAGCGTGGGGTCAGCGTGCAGCCGGGGCGTGCGAGGCGCCGTGGTGAGATAATGTAAGTGTGCTACATGAGTCAGACGTGAAAGCCACGCCAGGCTCGGTAAGAGGACTTTTTTGTTTCGCGCCCCTTTCTTCAGGTAAAGAGGCTCTTTATTAGCTTGTTGCGGCGTAATGGTCCTTCATTTCGTCCATTGAAAGCGAGCCATTTCAGGAGACGGCACAAAGAGCCGCCGCCGCCGCCGCCGCCGCCACGTTCACAAAGCCCCGAGCGGATCAACGCCTAAATGATAGCTGAATGCCTGCGGGACGGTTCCTCATTAAAGAGCGACGCGCGTTCGCTCCTCCACCGCTCTCCACCTTTCTAATAACGCCGGCACCGCATTTCAAACCCCGCAGCCTTTTATCCTCCAGAAACGAGAGCCGGCGCGGCGGAGCGCTCACGAATTAATCTCTCCCCCGACCCAGCACAAAAGAAAAGAGATTTCATCCTCCCAGTTCGTCAGCATCGCAGAAATTAATGCCATTACATCAGAGACGACGGGCCGGCCATCCACCACAAACGGCCCCCGCTCCATCCACCACCTGAAACACTGACAAAGAGCTGACACAGCAGAAGAAACACCGCTCTGATTAACATCCAACAACATTAAATACCCCAACACCCCGACACCCCACTGCACAGCCCCGCACAGCACCCAACACGGGAGGGGGGGCTCACATCCTCCATCTCCAACCTTCACTCAGATCAGGGATAGGTGCAGGGATAGGAGGAAATATTAGGGTTCAATTGAGGACGCTGCTGTCTCATTACACAATGTTATGTGTGTGTGGTGTGTGTGTGTGTGTGGTTCTTGACCCCACCTCTTTTCCCAGGAGTTCATGCCCAGGATGTTGAGGAGCAGTCGGCTGTAGTAGAAGGCAGACTGCGGGTTTTGGGGCGTCGGTTCCTGTTGCTCCATCGCCTTCATGATGATGTCGTTTCCATGGTAACCGGTGAAGTCCCACTCCCCGGCGCTCTGTTTCAGGATGGCGTTGATGACCTCGTTCTCCTGCTTCTCTGACACGCAGGAAGGGGGCGGAGCTGGAATGTTAAGGGGCATCCCGGTCCTTTGAAGGCACTCTGGACTGGAGAAGCCCAGATACTGCAGCATCTCATCCAGCATGTCCTCGCCCTCCTGCAGCGCGTCCCAGCTGGGGGTCAGCTCGCGGCAGCGCCGCTTCGCCCGCGGGCCCAGGGCCTCGCCACCCGCCTCCTCCTTCTCCGCATCCTCGTCCTCGTCCCGAGCGTCCGTCTCGCACGGCTCGGCCGAGTCGCTCCGCGCGGTCTGCTCCCCATCGCCCCCGGCAGGTCGGGAGGGGCGGTCCGGCCGATCGTGGAGGACGCCCGGGGGCGGGCCGTTCTGCAGCGCCGCGTACAGTACGGTCGAATCCCAGGAGTGCTTCCCGGAAATGTCCCGGACGATGAGGCGCACGCAGGCGTCGGGCGCGGCCAGGCCGGACGCCATGTCCTCATCGGGCCGGATCTGCAGACAGGACAGCAGCGCAGAGCCGTTCAGCACGAAGAACTGCAGGTTGGGCGTGTTGAAGAGCTCGGGGGCGAGGTCGGCGCTGCCGCAGTACGGGTTGTCCTGGTTCTCGCACACCTGGCTGGTGAGGGCGGCGGGGCCGCCGGAGCCCATGGGAAAGTGAGACAGGTGATTCAACAGGTGAGACACCAGGGTCCGGGCCGCGACGGAGATCAGACCCTGCTGCAGGCGAGTCCGCACTGAGGAACCGACAGCAAACAACCAGGATGAGAGCCATACAGGAACCGTACACATGATCACACACCAGGAACCTTCTGAGGAACCTTCTGAGGAACTGTTCCTTCAAATACCCAAAGCAAGAAAAATACACTAGAAACCAGGAGAACCACAAAGTTCCACTATGAGGAACCAGAGGAACAGTGAGTTGGCCCACCAAATCAGGAGCAGCACTGTGACCGAGGAACCATTTAAAGAACTTTTGAGACAGAGAAAGAGAGAGAGAGAGCCTCAGAGTGCATCATTATTAGAAGGAGAACCTTTCAAAACTTTGTTTTGAGGAACCTTTAGTGTTAGATGAAAGAAAGAGGAGCACCGGTGAGGCAGTTTTGGACAGGCTGGCCGTGGAGGCAGCAGTGGGTGGAGGTGGGTGGCGGTGCACATGCTCAGTACAGAGTTAGCTTCATTAGGGGCAGCAGGCCCCCCGCTGGCGAGCCGAAGCGAGTGCAGGAATTAAAGCAGCATGTGGTGGTGCAGACAGAGACGGAACACTCGGCGGCATCACACCGAGCTGATTCAGTCTCACACCTCGCCGCGCTGCCACCCTCACTCAGCCTCACATTACCCTCAGGAAGGGCAGGAGGGCAACGCCTCATCTACACACTGATCTCACAGCGCTCCCATCACCATGCTGTTCTCACCGATTACACATCAGATAAACCTCAGCTGCGCCCTGCTCAGGGTTCAGCTCCTCACCAGCTCCACACCTCCGACACAAACCCCCACCCCTCACAACACTGCTCTGCAACAGCGCCCTCTGCTGCTTCCAGAACCGCGGCCGGTTCTGGGTGGAAGCTTTGGCTCAGTGAGAACACAGAAGGAACCGACGGAGAGAACGTGGGGTAGGTACCTTCAGTGACGGGCTGGATTTTGGAGGAGCGCTCAGAATCAGGAGAGTGAAGGGGCTCCGGCTCCTTCAGACCCTCCAACAGCAGGAAGGGGTCAAAGGTCGAGCTACTGAGGTCCGAGAGATTGAGTGGGAAGTAATGTGCGTTATTAAAACTCTGAGCTCCATACACACAGCCGTGCAGCACCTGCAAGAGGGACGGGATAGTCACAGAGACGCAGAACCTGCATTCACCTTTAAACACCTTTAAACAACACCCAAGACCCAAACCCGTAACCGTACCCTACACCCGAGACCCAAACCCGTAAACGTACCCTACACCCGAGACCCAAACCCGTAAACGTACACTACACCCGAGACCCAAACCCGTACAACCGTACCCTACACACCCGCAGTAAAAGACCCAAAACCCGTAACCGTACCCTACACCCAAGACCCAAAACCCGTAAACCCGTACCCCAAACCCGTAACACACCCGAGACCCCCGTAAAATACCCGTACCCGTACACCCTACACAACCGAGACAAACCCGTAACAGTTACCCTAGCCCTACACCCGAGACCCAAAACCCGTAAACGTACCCTACACCCGAGACCCAACACCCCGTAAACGTACCCATACACCCGAGACCCAAACCCGTAAACGTACCCTACACCCGAGACCCAAACCCGTAAACGTACCCTACACCCGAGACCCAAAACCCGTAAACCTACGAGACCCTACACCCGAACCCTACACCCAAAACCCGTAACCGTACCCTACACCCGAGACCCAAACCCGTAAACGTACCCTACACCCGAGACCCAAACCCGTAAACGTACACTACACCCGAGACCCAAACCCGTAACCGTACCCTACACCCACCCGTAACCGTACAAACACCCGATACCCAAACCGTAACCCTAACCCTACGTAAAGTACCCTACACCCGAGACCCAAAACCCGTAACCGTACCCTACACCCGAGACCCAAACCCGTAAACGTACACTACACCCAACACCCAAACCCGTAACCGTACCCTACACCCGAGACCCAAACCCGTAAACGTACCCTACACCCGAGACCCAAACCCGTAACCGTACCCTACACCCGAGACCCAAACCCGTAAACGTACACTACACCCGAGACCCAAACCCGTAAACGTACACCTACACCCGAGACCCAAACCCGTAAACGTACCCTACACCCGAGACCCAAAACCCCGTTAACCGTACCCCCTACACCCCCCGAGACCCAAACCCGTAACCGTACCCTACACCCGAGACCCAAACCCGTAACCGTACCTACACCCGGAGACCCCAAACCCCGTAAACGTACCCTACACCCGAGACCCAAACCCGTAAACCGTACCCTACACCGAAGACCCAAACCCGTAACCGTACCACTACAAGACCCCAATTACCCGTACCGTACCCTACACCCGAGACCCAAACCCGTAACCGTACCCCCGAACCCAAACCCGTAACCGTACCCTACACCCGTAAACGTACACTACACCCGAGACCCAAACCCGTAACCGTACACTACACCCAACACCCAAACCCGTAACCGTACCCTACACCCGAGACCCAAACCCGTAAACGTACACTACACCCAACACCCAAACCCGTAACCGTACCCTACACCCGAGACCCAAACCCGTAAACCGTACCCTACACCCGAGACACCCAAAACCCGTAACCGTACCCTACACCCGAGACCCAAAGAAAAACAAACCCGTAAACCGTACCCTACACCCGAGACCCAAACCCGTAAAACGTACCCTACACCCGAACCCGTAACCGTACCCTACACCCGAGACCCAAACCCGTAAACGTACACTACACCCGAGACCCAAACCCGTAACCGTACACTACACCCAACACCCAAACCCGTACCCTACACCCGAGACCCAAACCCGTAACCGTACCCTACACCCGAGACCCAAACCCGTAACCGTACCCTACACCCGATGTGACCCAAACCCGTACGTACACCACCCGACCCAAACCCGAGACCCAAACCCGAGACCCAAACCCGTAAACGTACACTACACCCGAGACCCAAACCCGTAAACGTACCCTACACCCGAGACCCAAACCCGTAACCGTACCCTACACCCGAGACCCAAACCCGTACACTACACCCAATAACTGTATATGATGCAGCATAAGGTTTGTATTCATAAGGTTTGTATCAGATCTGTGTTATAGATGTTGCAGCTGTACAGAGGTGTGTGATAATGGGACATCACACACTTTTTGTGCAGAGTGTGTAGTGTAGTGTGTGTGTGTGTGTGTGTGTGTGTTGTAGTGTTCTGTAGTGCAGACCTTATAGATGGAGCTCAGTACGGTTCTGTCTGCTCCATCTTTATCCTGTGAAAAGCTCTGGATTGGCTGCAGCAGCGTTTTAGGAGGAAGAGCCATGACCCAGTCCAACAAACACAGCAGGAGAGAAACCACCAGCTACAGAGATAACACACACACACACACAACACACACACACACACACGGGTGAATATAATATCTACAATAACACTTTACATGTATAACATCATTACAATATCATTTAATGTTGTTTAATAAAGAGCAGCTTCATTCCATTATGACTGAACTTTACTGTGTGTGTGTGTGTGTGTGTGTGTGTGTGTGTGTGTGTGTATACCCTCTTGTCCAGTTCATGAGGTGAGGATTCAGTTGTAGGTAGTAAGTAGGTGATCGTTGCAATGAGAATCTGAACAGATCAGCAGATTATAATTAATAAAACATTTTAACAGATCAATCAGTTCATTTAGTTGGGGTCGCGACCTTTAATAAAGCATCATCATTTTAATGATCATTTAAAGAGAAAATCAAAGGATGAAAAATTATCACACTCGGACAGAGGGCAGGACAGAGGGCAGGACAGAGGACAGGACAGAGGACAGGACAGAGGACAGGACAGAGGGCAGGACAGAGGGCAGGACAGAGGGCAGGACAGAGGGCAGGACAGAGGGCAGGACAGAGGGCAGGACAGGCATGGGGGTGACGGGGTGAGTTATTTACCTCCACGATCTTCTTTGGTGTGTCGGGGGGAAAGTTCTGCAGGTGGTCCACATAGTTGATGAGCAGATGCAGAACGTCTGAGGCCACCAGCGCGACCGTCTTATTGGGAAACTGATGATGGAGACGAAGTGGAGTGATCATCACATTCTCATTTACATTAGAACCCCGACCCCCCAAACCCCAAATAACACTCCTCAGAGAAACAACAACCACTTCCAATAAGCACTAGTGTGTGTGTGTGTGTGTGTGTGTGCGTGCGTGTGTGTGCGTGTGTGTGTGTGTGTGTGTGTGTGTGTGTGTGAGTGTGAGTGTGTGATGTGATGTGATGAGATGGTCGAACCTTCAGGGTGACACAGATCACGTTCAGAGCTTCTTTAATCTGAGGATGATGAGTTCCATGAACCAGCTCCTCACACAGCCATATCCCCAAACTACACAACGCAACACACCTGACACACACACACACACGTATAAGGGTCCTTCTTATGGGTGTATGTGTGTGTGTGTGTGTGTGTGTGTGTGTTGTTGTTACCTGGCAGGGGCAGAAGGCTCATCTCTAGCTGATGCCAAGATGTGTTTAATAATGAGCTCCTGTAAACACACACACACGTTTTTAAAATAGCAGTTACTTTCTCATCATCATCATCATCTTCATCATCTGTAACTTGTACCTTCACATCTTTAAACTTGGTCATGATGACATCAGCAGTGGTGGGGTGCAGAGCAGGAAGTTCCTCATACAGATTGGGGAAACAAACCAAAGAGCCCAACAGGATCTGAGCCTCCACCCTGGGAGCCTGACACACACACACACACACACACACACACACACACACACACACACACACACACACACACACACACACGGTTTTTTATACAAACAATGAAGATATTTCATCAGTTGTGTGTGTGTGTGTGTGTGTGTGTGTGTGTAACTCACATTTAGAAATGAGCAGGCGGTTACTCTGCTTGCTGCAGCAATGAAGTCCAGGATGAGCATGGTGGCTCCCGGCAGGCCGATTGAGAAGAAGCGAGGTGAGCAGTGTTTAATAATAGTGTTTACTATGTCCTACACCACACACACACACACACACACACACACACACTCAGTTTAGAACAGTAAGTAGTGCAACAGCAGGATTAAAAGTGGGATCTGGAACGTCTGTAGTGAGATGTGATGTAAGGAAGCAGAGGTGGAGGTGTATCAGGAGGTCAGACCTGGTCCTGGTGGAGCAGACCACAGTGCATGATGTTGTAGAAATGTGTGAGGAAGTCAGCGTTGGGTGAGACGTCCTGTCTCCTCTTCATGATCTTACAGATCAGTTTATAGGCGTGAAGCTTCCCCTGTTTATACCTCTCTGGTAACATGGTGGCCTAACACACACACACACACACACACACACACACACACACACACACACACACACACACACACACACACACACACACACACACACACACCTCAGTACCACATTTCTAAAGTGATGCACATGAGTGGAACAGTGAGAGAGTGGACTGACTTGAAAGAGCCAGGGGGTGAGGATCCTCAGGGGGGGGATCAGATCAGGAGGAGGAGGAGACGTCTGATTATCCAGAGAGATTCCCAAATTATCTCTTATCTGAAGCACACACACACACACACACACACACACACACACACACAGAAGTATTAGAATGTATAGATAAGGTGTGTATGTGTGTGTGTGGGGGGGGTACCTTGGCGAGGTTCTGCCACAGCTCACAGAGGTAATCGAACACTTGAGCATGGATCTCCGGGTCTTTAATAGAGTTCACATCTCCCAGAATTCCTAGCATCCGCCTCCACATCACCGTGGCAACGTCGGCATGCCAACCGGTCAAAGAACCACCGGCCATCACACTGCAGTCCTCTGACGGGAACTCACTCGTCTCTGATCCCCAAAAAAAAAACTATTATTATTATTATTATTATTATTATTATTATTGTGTTTAGAGGCCGGTGCTTGAACATAACACTTGCAGTGTTACAGTGCTACAGCTACAGCAAAACAACTGTGTGTGTGTGTGTGTGTGTGTGTGTGTGTGTGTGAGTTACCCAGGTCGTCAGGGGTCTGAAGAACAGAATGATGCAGTTTCTCATCCAGTTGCAGTTCTCTGTGCTCTGAGTGATCAGCAGTGAGTGTAGCCGGAGACGGAGTGTGTGAGCGAGAGTGTACTGGAGACGCACTCCCTGAGCCTGCAACACCACCACCATCACCACCATCATCATCATCATCATCATCATCATCACCACCATCACCATCATCACCACCATCATCAGGTTTTATACAGCAGCAGTTAGAGAAGCATTAGTCTCTGATTATGGATTATAAGTGCAGATCATGGACAGGTGCAGTTGGCAGACACATCTGTTACCATGACTACACATCTGGAGCGCTGTTCTATCAGTGTAACCGGGTTGTTAGAACATGAGTGAACATGATCTGTAATCCGCTCTCACACAGAGTATTAATTACATGAGTACACATTACTCAATGTTCATTACACTCTGCTGCTGCAGGGGGAGCCCACGAGCAGAAACACAAATTGACACACATTCAACCCTAACGTTCCATCTGTTACAGAATCAGAAGGTTTATCTGTTATTACTGTATGACATCACACTGCAGAACTAAAACAATCCGGAACCAATTAACTGATCAAACATCTAACGATCACACCTCCGTCTGCTCCTGCCGTCTGACGGGATGTCTATAGGGACTCGGAGGTTTGGTGTGTGTGTGTGTGTGTGTGTGTGTGTGTGTGTACCTGCGATGGTCAGGGTATCTGCAGACAGAGCATGCTGACTCAGACTGGACGTCTCGGAGTCGATGTGTAACGTAGTGAGACTGGACTGATCCTGATCATCAGACACGGCATGAGACAGCACACACACACTCTCCTGATCTACACACCCCGCTGAACACAGCTCAGCTGCAAAGCTGAAATCTACACACACACACACACACACAGGTCAGACAGTGGTCAGACAGTGGTCACAGTGTGATGTTTTGGTTTAAACTGTGATCTGATTGGATGATTTAAACTAAATAAATGAATATCAGAGTGCGTGGCTGCGTCAGAACTTTAAACACTTACTTTCAAATTTGTTGTCATACTGGAAGGCATTAAAAGAATCTGACTGGCTGTCGGAGCTGATGATGTCACTCCCGCTGGCGCTGGCAGGTGAAGTCCACTCAGAGGGCACGCCGGGGTCGTCCGCTGGGCGCGTGGCATTCGGACGGGTTAAAGCATCTGGAAAATCTTTCGGAATCTCCAAACTGCCGGGGCTGCTGCCACGCCTCACCATTCCCTACAGGGACGAATTAGGACACGCCCACTGAGGACACAGCGTTCATGTACACTAAATAGTGAGCGGGGTGTGTGATTGAGGATGAGCCCACAGTGGACCGACCTCATCGTGGATAAGAGAGGATTAAAACATTATGATTGAACGAGAAGACAAACATCAGTCATTTTGGAGAGTTTCAGTGAATATGGAAATGAAACAGGTGTGAGGTGTTTAATGTAGGGCACTGCAGAGCTAGTGGACTAACCGAGGTCCCTTTGGTGCGGAGTCTTTCCTGAATAAACTCGTCCATCAGATCACTGACGTTAGGGTTACTGCTCTCAGCATCGTTGGAGATCGGATGCAACTTTGGGTTCAGATCTTCTTTACTGGCTGGGATGGAACACACACACACACATGTGCATGCATGCACACACACACAGTAGTGAGATTTTAATTTATTAGTGTTTCGATTGCATCTCCTCCCTCTTCGGGGAGAAGCACACGGAGTGTAAACACACACACACACACACACACACACACACACACACACTTTCCTTATCTATGTCTGCTCAGATCAGTTAGTGCTCATCATTATGAACAGAGTGTGTGAGGTGAGGGACGTGTCCACGGTGCACTGATGTGAGAGTGCTGCCCTCTGCTGGTGAGAATCAAACATGCACCTGGTTCCTGTGCCTCATTCGGAGTGTGTGAAGGTCTCAGAAACAACAGAAGGAGGAAATGAAAAGGTCGGGGGAGGGGGGGAGATCACATGCAGCATCCAGGGGGGTAGCAGTGGGGCAGGGGGGCAGCACAGATCAAATGTTAGACCCCAAAGCCGCAGGAGGAGGAAAAGGAGGAGGGGGAGCGCCGGCCGGCGGTCTGTACCCGAATCAAAGCTGGTTCAGCCAAAAAAGAGGGGAAACGAGAACCCAGACGCCATGCCGCTCGTTCGTCCCCCAGAGAACCTCACCTGGAACTTTTCTTCCAAAATAGCCGATAAAATGTGAGTACAGGTCCTTGAGGTGCGCGTCCGAGGCGGCGGCTTTGCTGTGACCCTGTCTGGGTTTGGACAGCGCGTGAGCCACGGACTTATAGACGCCACCCAGAAGGGCACCCTGCTGGCGAGGGCGCCCCCCCTCTCCCTCCTCAGAGCCCTCTCTGAGCTTAGAGCCCAGCGCTGCCCCCGGGTGCGAGTGGGCGCTGAAGTGCCCTAGGCGACGAAGTCGACTCTTCCAATGTGCCTCTTTAGGGTCCAGTGGGTTCAGGAACTGCACCGATTCGGTGGAGGGACGGAACGAGACGTGGACGCCACCGCCCGGACGTTTCTTGGGGTGGGAGCGGAGCCCGGACTGAGGGGCGGAGTCTGTGTCGCTCATAGCGTCCTGCCTACGTAAGGCCTTCTGAGCGGAGGGTTCCACGCACTGGCACTGTTCTAAACACTCATAGAAACTCTGATCGTTCGGATCCGGCTCTGGCTCCTCCTCTTTTTCTGTCGAACAGCAGCTCTTGCTGTGTTCCAAACCAGACTCCGCCCCTTCCAGGATGTCAGATTCAGTGACTCCCACCTGGAATGACAGAATAGGCGTGGCCTCCAGAAAGGTCCAATCGGCAACGAAGGCGAGCTGAGAGTCCGGCGGCTGGCTCGACGGCTCGCGGAGGGCGCTAGCTGCTTCTACAGAGTGGGCGGGGATGTGTGAGGGGCAGTGGGTGGGGTCAGTGTGAGGGAGGGTGTCAGAAACTGGATGTGCACCTTTCACAAGGGGCTCCATGATGTCAGAGGCGCTGCTGCTGCGCGGGAGCGGGGCCTGGTCTGCATCGGCAGTGACGCAGAACACCTCACCCCCAGTGCTCTCCTCACTCTGCGAGGCGTGGCGGGCACGGGGGGCGCGGAGCGACGGGGGCGGGTCATCCATATCTGCACACATACACATCACTCACATCAGAACACATGTGTGTGATCTGCAACAGAACATGCTGGGAGAACATGCTCATGGGTGTGTGGGTGTGTGTGTGTGTGTGGGGGGGGGGTGGCACCATCCTGAATACCCGGGGGGGGGGGGTCAGTGTCACATGCATGAGTCACTAAAATGAGTGGACACCTCTTTAAGCTTTAGAAGGTCCAGTTTGGGGAAGGTGAGCTGATCCAGAACCAGGAGAACGTGAACCAATCAGCACGCAGTGACCCCTCAGGAGAACAAAGGAGGGCTTACATTTAAAGGTCGTGACCTCTGACCTTCCCCAAAGTGAGTCAGAACGTCTCAAATCAATTCTACGCTTCATCATTACCATAATTAACATCATTAACATAATCAAGATCATAAACATAATTAAATCGTTAACATCATTCAGATCGTTAAGACTAAACCACAGACTTCAGAACGTCGACTGAATGAAAGTGCAGAAGAGGAACACACACACATGCAGAGTGAAACACACACACACACACACACACACACACACACACACAGAGTGACACACACACATTCACATGCAGAGCGAACAGGACACACACATTCATTCACACACACACACACACACACGGCCGCAGGTGTTTAGGTTCAGGCCGGCTGTACCTGCCAGCTCATCGGCGAGGGGGGTGAGGACAGAGTCGGGGAGGAGAGGGTGCACAGGGTGGATTAGCACAGGTGCACTTTTTGCACTGCGGATAAACGCCGCCGACAACAGACTGTCACCCGTCGAGCGGCTACGCAACGCTACACCACAGAAGAGACGCAGGGGTGACCAAGAGAGAAGATACCAGGGGTGCAGAGAGAGAGAGAGACACACAGAGAGAGAGAGAGAGAGAGAGACAGAGACAGAGAGAGAAAGAGAGAGAGACAGAAAGAGAGACAGACAGAGACAGACAGAGAGAGAGAGAGAGAGAGAGAGAGACAGAGACAGAGAGAGAGAGAGACAGAGAGAGAGAGAGAGAGAGAGAGAGGCAGAGAGAGAGAGAGAGAGAGAGAGACAGAGAGACAGAGAGAGAACAGAGAGAGAGAGAGAGAGACAGAGACAGAGAGAGAGAGAGAGACAGAGAGACAGAGAGAGAGAGAGAGAGAGAGAGAGAGAGACAGAGAGAGAGAGACAGAGAGAGAGAGAGAGAGAGACAGAGTGGGATGAAGAGACGGAGAGAGAAAAGGTCAGAGGTTTAAGGAGAGAGAGACACAAACAGAGATCTGGAGATCATCAGCATGTTAAAGACACGGTCAGTGTGTGGACGGGCGTCCCCGGGACACGTTCCCGTCGTGATGGACTCCGGTCCTGAATGGGACGGGGCGCGGCGTCCGTATCTTACCCACGGTCTTCTGCCGGACGATGTTCCTGGCCTTCTCGATGCCCGGCGAGCCGGCGGTGGTGGCGCTGCGCTGGCGCATGGCGACGGCCTGACCGGGGGGGTCACGACTCCAACCTTTAGAGAAAGAACGATCCACCACCATCTTCTGCCCCTCATGAGCGCCACCTGCAGGGAAAGACACACAGCACATCACTGCATGTACTGCACATGTGTGTGTGTGTGTGTGTGAGAGAGAGAGAGAGAGACCTTTGCCCTTGTGCTTCTTGAGCTTTTGCTCACTGAGTTTATCGAGTGGCAGCTCGTTGAGGTCGAGGCTGTAGAGGTTCCGTGCTAGAACTTTGGTCAGGGTCTCCATGGTGAGAGACCATTCGGTAACCAGCTCCTCCCAGCAGGTGAGAGAGGACAGGACCGAGAGGAGCTCGTCCCACAGATCCCGCGAGATGAAGACGTTCAGGTTCCCTTTGATCCAGGCCACGATCAGCGTCTGAGGAACATCAGCAGCATCATTACCGTTCCTGCAGGAACCTTCAGCACGTCACAGCACACTGCTGGACACCAACATGAGTGAGTGTGTGTGTGTGTGTGAGTGTGTGTGAGTGTGAGTGTGTGTGTGTCTCCACCTGGAATATGGCTGCTGCTAGTCTCCCAGACAGTGTGTTACTCTTCTTAATCGAGGATGATCTCTTCATCACACACTCCGTCACCCTCAACAGCACCAACAAGATCTGCTCCCTGTGTACACACACACACACACACACACACACTCCGTCTGATGTCAGAAGTGATGCTCAGTAACACGGTGGCTCCACCTGGATGTGCAGGTTCTAAAGGTTCTAAAGGGTTAACCCTGACTGTACCAGGTTCTCTGGTCCATGTTCTGGTGCATCACCAGACTGCGGTAGATGTTGAGGACGCGCTTGCACATGTCGATGTGTTCCTCCAGCAGAGGCTTCAGCTCATTGGCTGGCTCCAGCAGGAAGACGTTGGCAGAGTTTGTGATAAAGACCTGAAGGATGAGGAGGAGGAGGAGGATGAAGAGGACGTTAAAGAAAACACTATAGAAATGAAGGTTCTGGTACCTGTAGTGTCGCCTGAAGTCCTGCGTGAACACTGTATTCAAGAACCTCAGAACTCTTTACATGTCGCTCCTACACACACACACACACACACACACACACACATACACACACACACACATATATAATTATATATAGAGTAGAAACAGCAGCAGCTCTTTTAAAGTCATGTGGTTTAAAACTGGACCTGCTGCTGGTGCTCAGGTGCTTGTTGCAGAACCGGGTCCAGATCTCGCTCAGGTTCCTCCGGTTCTGCCATGAAGGGGGGCTTATCCTCCTGAGAGATCCACTCCTGATACACTCTCACCACCCTGCGCATGGCCGCCGCCTCGCACATGGGCAACAGGAACGCCTGCACAGACACCCTCACTCAGGTCCTGAAGAACTAAGAACCTCCCCACCTGAAGAACCTCCCCACCTGAAGAACCTCCCCCTGAAGACTGCCGTTCCCATCACCCAGCTCAGCCTGAGGGAGTGTGGTTACAGGAAGTGGTTGGGGACTGATGGGTGGTTACCTGTCTGAAGATCTCGGTGATGAAGTTGACGTTGGTTCTGGAGGAGTACAGGACGTTCTTCACCACCTCCACGGCGCTGAGGTTCTCTCCATCCATGCTGCACAGACTGGACGAGCTGGGTTCTCTCTCGGTCAGAGTGCTGGTGTTGGAGTGGGACTGCTCCACCTCCCCCGGCCCTCCATCCAGAGATGCGGAGCGAGGTCCGGCGTCGTCCGAGCGCATGACCAGACCGGCCGCCGCTCTCTGGTACAGCACACAGTCAGTCCCTCAGAGTTTCACTGTGTGTGTGTGTGTGTGTGTGTGTGTGTGTGTGTGTGTACCGAGGGTGGGGCTTGCACGCAAATGTAGAGGAGGGATTATGGGTAATTAACATAATTCTGTGATGAATGTATAATAACTTGTTCTCAGGTGTGTGTGCTCTGACCTGCAGCGCTGTTCGTACCTGGATGTTTTTGGGGATGTTCTCCCCCTCCACCCCGGGGATGTGGGGGAGGAGGTTGGGTTTGGGTTCCAGCCAGAAGGAGACGAGCCAGCGGATGAAGATGACCCGAGCGTTGAGGAAGCTCTCTTTGGTGCAGTAGAGAGCCTCGTTAGTGTCGGGGTCGCGCTTCATCACCACGTAGCACGGTTTGGGCCTCATGGCTGGAATCTCTGCATCAGAACCCCGATTCAGGGTCAGTTCAGTTTACAGAACACACATCTACAGAGTGAGCGCAGTGCAGATGAAGGAGACGCTCGTACCGAGGATGGGGAGTACAGACTGGTCTCTTTGGAGAAATTAGGGAAGATGTAGGGCAGGTAGAACCTCTTAAAGTTTGCAAACAGAAAAGCGAAACCCTTCTCATGATTCTCACGACATCTCCACTCCAAACTCTTAGCCTGCAGAGATTCAGACATGACGGACAGGTGAGGTTTCAGAGACACATACAACCACCATGTGACCTTAAAGCACATCGGTCTGACCCCTGACCCCTGACCCCACCTCAGGAGACAATGGTGCGGTACCTGGTTCACCATGTACTTCAGGAGAGCCTCCAGAAAATAACCAGTTAAATCCTCCTGAGCCTTATCCCCAGACTGAGGCAGGACAAGGGGGCTGATCTCCTCTGGGGTCACCTGACCTGCAGATCAATCACATAACCAAACATCAAACATCTGCCTGCAGCAACGCGTCCATCATCATCATCTTCATCATCATCATACACATAACAGAGAAGAGCACTGTAAACACATCAGTACTGAATCATCACACACTACACTATTTAATTATGACATCACACACAGTATAAATATCACTGAAGTGTTTCAGCCAATCAGAGTGAGCTCAGATTCATCAGTGCAGACAGACAGAGAGTGGCGGTGTGGGGACTTACCCTCTTGCAAATTGAGGGTGGGGTTGATGATGTTATCGAGGATGCGGGGGGCGTGGTCACCATGAGGGGGCGGGAACCCCGGAATTAAACAAGCAAAGATCCAGAGCTGCTCCCTGAGAGCATTACCCTGCAGAGCCTGCAGCCAGAGCAGGAAGAGACGTACACCCTCTCTACGGATCTGCACACACACACACACACACACACACACAACACAAATAAATACATAACAATGAGATTATTCAGTTATGTTAATATAAACATGGTCATGTCACCTTTAGGACAATAGGCAGCAACAAAATGTTACAGTGACAGAAAATAAAAACATGAAAACCTTTAATGAGTTTCCAGTGTGAAGAAGCTTCTTTAATATCAGACCTGCACACACACACACACACACACACACACACACACAGAAAAGCAGAACCCATTAAGTACATAACCACACACACACACACACACACACACACACACACACACACGGTAATCTGGAGTGTGAGAGCTCTCGGTCAGATCTGGATTGTCTCAGGTTCAGATCCTTGGCTTTCTCTACATTTCTCTCGGTGGTCTGTGTATCTGACTGAACACTGATCTCAGAACAGCCGTAAAGGAGAAACCACCTCCACCTTCAGTCTGACCAACACACACACACACACACACACACACACACACACACACACACACACACACACACACTACAAAGCCAGGACATCTGATTAACTCTTTAAACATCAGAGGGGGGGTACCGATACTGTGGAACTGCCATCGTCCGTGGATCCGCTCCGGCAACAACTGCAGGATTTTCTGTGAAAGCAACAAAGATCTCAATCAGACTGAATCAGACCAGAGGGGTTAACTACAGGAGACAAGATCAGATGAGTTAAGTGTGTGTTGCAGCACTGTGTGTAATTGTGTAATGCATTGTTCAAACACCATTTACTCAACCAGTATTTACACACACACACACACACACACACACACACACACACACACACTGCTCTGTACCTGAATGAGGTTTAGAAATGAGAAATAACTAAATAACACAAACTTCCTCTAATTCTAAACATCACAATCATACAAGTGTGTGTGTGTGTGTGTGTGTGTGTGTGTGTGTGTGTGTGTGTTTACCTCGAATATGAACAGTATGGAGTCGAGTTCCTCCCTCTGTGATTTGTGACCTACAGACAGATGGACGGATGGTTGATGTTTTTTGGTCACATGATCAGAGCGCAGTCAATGACGAGGCTCGAGCTTACCTTTCTGTTTCAGGTTAGCCTCGATGCTAACAAAGTTCTCAAAGAAGACGTAGTAAATGTGGGAGTAGTTCTGATCGAAGAAGTGTCTGAGCTCCGTCGACTCAGCATTTTCTACAAAAAAAAACGGTTTCACATCATTACACATCATTAAACATTATTACACATCATTAAACATTATTACACATCATTAAACATTATTAATATTTCATTAATCAAACATGAAGGGCGACATCGTTAGTATTCATTCATATTGTTTGTTCTTCAGAAACAGGAAGTTGGATGTGAAGGATCTGAATGGTGATGGGTTCATACAAACATTCAGATCCTTTAATTAAAGCACCACGAAATTAAAGAAAGAAAGTACAAATGAAAAGTCCTGTTTGAGAGTACAGGTTCCTGTGAGCGGTGCATGATTAAGACGTGATCAGATGATTGATCCTGAAGCATGGCTGGACCTGCTCGATTAATCTTAATCTCGTGTGAGGGTCCTCAGGTGTTCTGTAATGTGCACCACCGACTCCAACACCGTTCTCATGAGTAACACAGACACACGCCTAAAGAAATACATACAATCTTTTGTCTGTCCTGCTTCCTGCTCTGGTCCCACAGGAAACAGTCCACAGTCACACCCAGAGCCCCGCGACCAACACACACACACACACACACACACACACACACACACACACACACCTTAACTGAGAGCAGAACCTCTCTTCCACCTGAACTCTGTGTTTATTCACATTATCTCTCATTAGATCAGATCTATCAGATCTACATCAGTAATTCGATGTTCCAGCGTCGGATCAGAAACCTTCACAATGAAGTTTAAAGATAAACTTATTCTTCAAACTCAAAACAGAAATCAGAAATGGAGCTGAACTGATTGATTTGAGATTTTTTTTTTTAGGAGGTAATTCTGAGGTAAACTTTAGATGTTTATATAAATATATCAGAACTGAGACACAAAACATAAAACAACAATAAACCAAATTCACACAATTAATGTATATAAAACAAAGATTTAAAAAACATTGACTCTGGTTGATTTATTAATATAAACCTCGTGAGACAGTGTAATAATGCATTACTTACACACGAACGTTTGAAATGTTCCTTTAATATCTGAATTCTTTCAGACATTATTCTTTCAGGGGATTACAAACACCAAGAATAAAGAATAAGAGATAAAGTTCTGTTTAAAGTTAGTTTTAGTTTGGGTTTATTGTATGATTCATATTTAAACACTTTAGTTTAGTTTACTGTGTTTAATCTAAAGATCTAAAGCGTGAGATTCCTCAGACTGTAATCTGAATGCTTGAATCTAATCTGAGCCTCATTAATCTCTCCATGTGCAGAGCACAGATTACAGACAGATTACAGACTCACCGATCAGAACTCTGAGGTGTTTTAATCTGGTCAAAACATCTTTTTTGGGATCCAGCACTTTCTGAGAGGATTTCTTGACGTCACCGTGAGGTTTCTTGGAGAACATGTTAAAGCTCCGCTTCCTCGATCTTTACGCCTCACTAACTAAACCAGCTTCATTACGAGCTTCACCGAGGCGCCGTGCTGCAGCCCGACCTGTTCCACGGGATTACAGAACACTGTTAGAGAACCCCGTTAGAGAACCCAGCCGCGAACAGAACGCCCGCATTTCTGCAGAAAAACCCGCGCCTATGCTAAGCTAACGGGCTAACCTGAGAGACGCCTCTGAACATGGCGCAGTTCAACCAGCAAAACAACTCAATCGATCCCAGAGTCATTCACCACGATACGGCCGTTTTGACGCGCCCGTGTTCGGTGTTCGATTCACCTGTCCTGTGCCGTTACTCCGTTATTTTATTTTATTATATTTTTATCTCTGAAATCGATGTTTTATTTCAAATCAAAATATCACATTATACATTATTTATATATATAATATATACAGTAACTTACATTCGTGAGTACACTGTAACAACATGTTTGTCATGTTTAAATAAATCTGAAGATTATAAGCATACAGTATTAACATTAATATAAACTTTGTTATTGATTAAATGATACTCACACTGTTTCTCTTTTCTGTTTTAATGTATATAATTACAGTACATATATACATATATAAGTGTAATGAGTTTGGTTACACTTCCCGGTTCGAATCTCCATCTGGGTGGAGTTTGCATGTTCTCCCCGTGTCTGCGTGGGTTTCCTCCGGGTTCTCCGGTTTCCTCCCACAGTCCAAAAACATGGATCAAGTCAATTGAGTTCTCCAAATTGCCCCATATAGAGTGTGTGTGTGTGTGTGTGTGCCCAGCGATGGATTGGCATCCTGTCCTGGGGATTGGCATCTGCCCAGCGCCCGAAACATTCTCCCCTGGATGGACATGGGGAGCAGAAGAGAATGAATGAATGTAATGACAGTAAGGTATATAAATCTCCTCTCCTCTCAGCGCTGGGGATCCAGGTTCGAATCCCAATCGGGGTGGAGTTTGCATGTTCTCTCCGTGTCCGTGTGGGTTTCCTCCGGGTTCTCCAGTTTTTCTCCCACAGTCCAAAAATATGGAGCAATGTCAATTGAATGCTCTAAATTGCCCCATAGAGTGTGTTTGTGTGTTCAGTGATAGATTTGATAAGGGTGTGTGTTCGAATCTCTTCTCTTCATTGTGCTCGGTAATCACTCAGGTGTGCAGGGGATGTCGCACCGCCTCGACGCTTTTGGCCTTATTCTCTTAACTGTAATGTTTATGGTGTTTTATTGTTATTATTTTTTACTGTTTATCGGATCTGTCGTTATGTTGCGTTACCTCTGATTAATTACCAAAACCATTAGTTTATGGGACTGTAAGTGAATGTTGTTTTTTCGATTGGTTAGGTCTGCTGAATGCGGTCGATAAACATTCCGCCCTTGAACAGAAAAAGGAGATCTGTAGTTCATATCAGTCCTGACGGAACGATACACCCGGTGAAACCGACACTGCGGTAAACTACAACTCCCAGCACCCCCGGCTCAGCGCATGCGCCGTGGCAGCTTCAGTCCGAGGCGCGTTCAGAAACATTGTGAGAGTGCTGGAGCTGAGCGGCGGCTCTCTCAGCACATCCTGCAGCCGGACGCTCCGCTCCGCTCGGTTCCGCTCCGCTCCGCTCGGCTCCATGCGGCGGTGTGTGTGAGAGTGTGTGAGTATAAACATGCCGACTGTGTGAAAGCTGAACGAGGCTAAGCGGCTAATGCTAATGACGGTGTGTGTGTGTGTGTGTGTGTGTGTGTGTGTGCAGAAGTGAAGATGCCGAGTCACTCTAAAGAGAAGAAAGAGAGCAACCAGGACGACATGGAGGTGGACTACGGGGAGCAGGAGGGCAGCAGCTCGGAGGACGACGAGACCGAAACCTCCTCCGGGTCCGAGGAGGGAGAGAGTTCAGGTACCGAACCGGGGCAACGGCGTGACGTCACCCACAGATCACCTGATCACATTTCAATAACAACATGAACAGAACGCACCGGGGCAGGTAGCACCTCCATAAGGGAGGGGGGGGCAACAAATAATATGAAGGTTGCACAGAGTGATGGAGGGAGGGAGGGAGTGAGGGAGGGAGTGAGGGAGGGAGGGAGTGAGTGAGGGAGGGAGGGAGGGAGTGAGTGAGGGCAACAAACAATATGAAGGTTGCACAGAGTGATGGAGGGAGGGAGGGAGTGAGGGAGGGAGGGCAAAACAAACAATATGAAGGTTGCACAGAGTGATGGAGGGAGTGAGGGAGGGAGGGAGGGAGGGCAACAAACAATATGAAGGTTGCACAGAGTGATGGAGGGAGTGAGGGAGGGAGGGAGTGAGGGAGGGAGTGAGGGAGTGAGGGAGGGAGTGAGGGAGGGAGGGAGTGAGGGAGGGAGGGAGTGAGTGAGGGAGGGAGTGAGTGAGGGAGGGAGGGAGTGAGGGAGGGAGGGAGGGAGGGAGGAAGTGAGGGAGGGAGTGAGGGAGGGAGTGAGGGGAGGGAGTGAGTGAGGGAGGGAGTGAGGGAGGGAGTGAGGGAGTGAGTGAGGGAGGGAGGGAGGAAGTGAGGGAGGAAGTGAGGGAGGGAGTGAGGGAGGGAGGGAGGGAGGGAGGGAGGGAGGGAGGGGGGGCAACAAACAATATGAAGGTTGCACAGAGTGATGGAGGGAGTGAGGGAGGGGGGAGGGGGGGGGGAGGGAGGGGAGGGGGGAGGGAGGGGGAGGGAGGGAGGGAGTGAGGGAGGGGGGAGGGGGGGGGGGGGGAGGAAGGGGGCGGGGGGGGGAGGGCGGGGGGGGAGGGAGGGGGGGGAGGGAGGGAGGGGGGGGGGTGGAGGGAGGGAGGGGGGCAGGGGTAGGGGGGGGGGGGAGGGAGGGAGGGGGGGGGGGGGGGGGGAGGGGGGGGGAGGGAGGGAGGGGGGGGGAGGGAGGGGGGGGGGGGGGGAGGGGGGGGGAGGGAGGGAGGGGGGGGGGAGGGAGGGGGGGGGAGGGGGGAGGGGAAAGGGGGGGGGGGAGGGGGGGGGAGGGGGGGGGGAGGGGGGGGGGGGGGGGGGGGGGGGAGGAGGGGGGGGGGGCGGAGGGAGGGAGGGGGGGGGGGAGGAGGGAGGGAGGGCGAGCAAGAGTGAGTGAGAGAGAGAGTGAGAGTGAGTGGTTGTTGCACAGGTTGCTGATTGAGGTCTAATCTGCAGGAGTTCTGTAACAAAACAGAGAGACATCAAGATTCAGGAACCTTACTCTCAATCTCACACTGTACTGTGTGTGTGTGTGTGTGTGTGTGTACATGTACGGACAGAAATGGACGATGAGGACTGTGAGAGGAGGAGGCTGGAGTGTCTGGATGAAATGACCAACCTGGAGAAGCAGTTCACGGACCTGAAGGATCAGTGAGTGTCTGTCCCAGCTGAAGGTTCCACCGGTTTGCCTGGTGCTTCAGTCGTGTTGTCTTGCAGGTTGTATAAGGAACGGCTGAATCAGGTGGACGCCAAGCTTCAGGAGGTGATGTCAGGAAAAGCTCCCGAGTACCTGGAACCACTCGCAAATCTGCAGGAGAACATGCAAATTAGAACTAAAGTAGCAGGTAAGGTTTGTTAACAGTTTAAGAGCTTGTGGTGCTGCAGATGTGTGTGTGTGTGTGTGTGTGTGTGTGTGTTCATGTGGAGCTGTTGGTGTGCAGGGATCTACAGAGAGCTGTGTTTGGAGTCAGTTAAGCATAAATATGACTGTGAGACTCAGGCAGCATTCCAGCACTGGGAGGTTAGAACCTCACACACACACACACTCACACACACACACACACACACTCGGTCACCTGCAGGAGCAGCGGTAATGGTGGATGTGTTTCAGAGTGAGAAGCTGCTGCTGTTCGACACGGTGCAGACTGAACTAGAGGAGAAGATCAGACGGCTGGAGGAGGATCGCCACAGCATCGACATCACCTCAGGTGCATCTTCATCATCATCATCATCATCATCATCAGTTCATTATAACCCTGATCTTTATTTTTGAACAGAAAATGTTTTTAGAAACAAAAATATGAGAAATGTGAGACACAACTGGAGGCTTTTGGGAATGAATTTGAAGAACTAATTGGGTTGGAGATGCAGGTGTGTGTGTGTGTGTGTGTGTGTGTGTGTGTGTGTGATACCTGATTCTGTAAACTCTCCACCATCAGAACTCTGGAATGATGAACTGCAGTCGAGGAAAAATAAGAAGAAAGATCCCTTTAGTCCTGATAAGAAGAAGAAGCCGGTGGTGGTGTCCGATATCCTTCTGTCCATCTGTCCTTCTGCAGTGTCACATGTCTGTACTGTACACATACGATACATACATCTCCGTTCCTTAACGCACACACGACCCTACATCGTCTACATGCTGCATGATCTGGACATACTGGAGGACTGGACCGCTATTAGAAAGGTCAGGAGATGCATATCCCCATATATGTGGACACCCCGTATTTCCTCAAACATTTGGAGTGTGTGTTTAAAGCAGAAGGTTCTGAGGTCTGGCACCGATGCTGGGGAAGTCCTACACTCATTAACATTGGATTTAGACAGAAAGGGGGTGGGGTGTCCAGTCTGTTTTGGGACTGCTGTGTGGTACATCAGGTGGTTATGATGAGCTGTTTGTTTGTTCCAGGCCGTGGCCACGTTGGCGCCTCACAGAGTTAAACCTGATGGTACGTAGAGGAATCTCAAACGTACTGAGTGTAAATTTAGTCTCTGTAACCAAACGTGTCCTCCTGCAGCGCCGTCGTCTAAGAGCGAAAAGCACAGCGCACGGTCCGAGGACGGACGGCTGTTCTACGATGGAGAGTGGTACGGGCGTGGTCAGAGCATCTGCATCGATAAAAAGGACGAGTATCCTACGAGGTAAACGCGCTGTCCTTCCTCACCAAGCAGAAGAGAGCTGTGAACGTGAACTGACCGCCAGGTGGTAGACTCAACAACCTAAAGCATCTGAGCTGAAGATACAGTTAAGGTTAACGATGCGACTCCAGCAGCTGGTTTTCCAAAAACTGATTTATATTAAAGTTTTCTATTAACATAAAAAATGTTTATTTATAACCCAACTGTGCATTAGGAGTTAGTTTGTATGTACTACCATCTGGTGGTAAAGGTGTGGAGCTGCAGGCTGTGGTTGTGATGAATGGTGTGCTCCTCCACAGTGCGGTGATCACTACAGTGAACCATGAGGAGGTCTGGTTCAAACGTGTGGACGGCAGCAAGTCCAAACTCTACATCTCCCAGCTGCAGAAAGGCAAATACACCATCAAACACGTCTGAGTCCCTCCCACACTGACCTCGGATCAGCTGCATCTTCGTGTTGTGTACAGTGTTGTGCGTGCAGGCCTGTGAGTGTGTGAGTGAGTGTATGTGTGTGTGTGTGTGTGGTTACTACAGATATTATTTTTGGAGATTTGTTCTCTGTGACATGTTTTCTACTTTTTTGCCTCGTTTGTGTTTAAACATGTTTTGTACACCCCCCACCCCCCCTGATGGAACAGTGTTACTCTCATCCACCCTCCTCATACACACATGTGTAAAATGTTTACATTTCAGATGAAACTGTGCCAATATTAAAACCTGAATAAACCTTCATCTTACATCATCATCATCAGAGAGAGCCTGTTATTACCTGAAACCTGAGGTCAAAGGTTAGAGAGCAATGCAGGAAACAGAAAGGACATGCTTTAGGATGTGGTGAGACCCATAAAGGTGGAATTGCTAGTTTTAACTATAAACACGCGTTATGTGCGAGCCGTCGTCCACAGAACCACGAGCTGACGTGCTGGAGGGGGTGAGTGGCTCCGGGGTAAAGACACTGCAGCAGGGTGGAGGTAATTCAGATTTAATGAGCATCTGAAAGTAAAGTGAATAAATAAATATATGCATGATGGTCAGGTCCTTTAGTGTTTGGAAGCAGAGGAACTTGCGTACATGTATCTGAAACCTAAAAATCATCTGCAGGAGAAATGAAGCTACTGATCATACAAACAGCATTCAAAATCTACATCCTCTAAAGTATCTGATCACCTGACCATCTCACCCCCCCCCCCCCCCACCCACGGGACAAAGTAATGACCCCCCCAGCCCTGACTGTGGCTGTAGTTAAATGTTCTTGAGATAGTTCATTTAGCATTCTGAGGAATGAGTTCATGAAAATCAAGCAACTCTAACACTGATAATGAGGAGGAGCTGGTGGAGGCCACACCCCCCACATATTACACAGACGTCCAGCTCCACTTGGTCAGCATCAGTTTAAGGAGCTGGTTACATTGAGGGGCGTGGTTTCCACAGAACCGAATGGAAGCTGTGGGTTTTGATGGTGTGGGATCCAGAAGGCCCGTGGTGTCAGTGTGGAACATTTTGTCTGATCAGGACTGGGTTCTGCCGCTGAGCTGGTCCTCATGCAAACTTCTTCTTCGTGGCTGTGAAGCGATCCATATACTGCAGAACCAAACAGAACCAAACAGAACACAGGGTGAGTGTCACACAGATCAATCCCATCTGATCCGACTGAACTGACCTCCATATTAATTACAATAAAGAACTGATGAAAAGATCATCAGTGTGAGGAGAAACAGAAACCTTATTAAAGTCACACACAGCCGGTCAGGCACCGAGTACACGCAGGTTGTATATGAGGTTCTCATGGATTTTCAGTAGAACCAACAGAATCACTTATATAATCCAAACAAGGTGATGAAGTCATAACTAACAGTCCTACATACAGATGGACACAATCATGTGGACACCTTCCTGTAATGTGTGAACATATTGGGTTCCATCCTGCAAACACTTGAGTTCCCACATCCAGCCTTATTTAGGATGAACTGGAACTTCTTTCTTTACACACACACACACACACACACGTACCTGATCATACCCCTCTAAATCACGCAGCATCTTCACTTCAAACAGATTGCCCTCGAGTGAAAGCAGAGCCACATTAGAGTGAGTGAGGATGGAGGTGGGGATGGAGTGAAGATCTAAACAGTTCTCCTGCAGCCTCAGCACCTTCAGTCTGGGACAGTGAGACACCTCCGGGGACAGGACTGAGATCTGGAACCAGCAAACAGTCAGAATGAACCCTGCTGAATTCATTGCAAGTATAATCATAGAACACTGCAGTGTGTGTGTGTGAGAGAGAGAGAGAGCAGCATGCTGAACACACACTAATGCAGGATGATTGGATAATCCCATGCTGTGTGTGTAGTAGGACCTGGTTCTGGTTCAGGTTGATCTCTATGGCCTGAAGTTCTGACACTTCTGCGGGAACCGCCCGAATGTGGTTTCTGGACAGGTCGAGGACATCGAGCTGACGTAGAGAGCCGAGACTGGTGGGAAATTCTTTGAACTGATTGGCGGAGAGGCTGAGGGTGCGAAGAGCTTTGAGCTGAGTGAATGAGGGGGGAAGCTGCTGCAACTGGTTTCCATTCAGCATCAGAACCTCCAATCTCTTCAACCTCCCAAATTCAGCAGGTAGATTACCTGTACAGTGCACACACACAGAAAGCTGTATTCCTGTCTGGACAGACTTGGGGTCAGTAATAATCATGCTGTGACGCAGACTCACTCAGTTTGTTGTTGCTGACCGTCAGACTCTTCAGCTGTTGGAAGTTTGAGATGAAAGTGGGCAGTGCCTCAATTTTGTTAGAGGACAGATCAACAGTGCGCAGGTTCCCGCTGAGCCTCTGTAACTCCTCTGGAACCTGCAGCCATCACACACAGACTTTAACACACCTCTCATGTGTGCGCACATGTGTGTGTGTGTGTGTGTGCTGACTCTCGTGTTAATTAATAAACTGATTGATCAGATGAAGACATGACCCATTACACTGTGGGTCAGTCTGGTCTCACCTCCTGCAGGCTCCTCCCTGTTAACTGGAACACGCCGGTTTTCTGAGAGGTCTCCAGGTGAGCTTTCAGATTACTGTTCCCCATCTACAGTCCTGCAGCGTCACACAGCACCCTGAGAACCGCATTACCAAACATTACCATCATCATCCTGTGGACATCTCAGACCCTTCAGCTAAAACAGGTTCAGAGCATGTTCTCTGATTCAACCTGAGAGAACCATCATCTCCCAAAATCCACACTCACACCCAACTGTACAACCTGCCCTGTGCAAGAGTGTGTGTGTGTGTGTGTGTGTGTGTGTGTGTTTTTTTTACTCGGACTTAGTAATGCGGGTCATTTCACAAACTATAAAAAGCAGAAATAACAAGTAAAACGTGTTGAATCTGGATAGTGTAGAGTAATAATATTTATCTGTTGTATTTATGTCTCTAGGCATGTGTGTGTGTGTGTGTGTGTGTGTGTGTGTTCTTTACGGATCGCACACTCATTAAGCCCCAATCTCATTTAAATGTTCTGTAAATGTAATTCACTCCAAACAGAGAATATTAAAGTGCAAACAAATAAGAATGTTCTCGACGCCCCGTAATATTAACTACACTATGAATTATTGTTATCTGACGAGTTTAATGTAAATATTAATGACGTCACAGAAAACTAACCAGCGACTATCGCTGAGGCGTTAGCTTCCATTTAGCCACTTACCGCTAACTTGGTAACAAAGTTTAACCGGCGGGCGAATTCGAAAGGAGACGAATCAGTTCAACCCCAAAGCCAGAGATAAAGACCTGCGGAAATCCCAGAGAACAGCCCTGAACCCTGAAGCACCGCACCGCACCGCGCCGCGCCGCGCTCCGCTGCTGCTCCCGGGATGAGGCACCGACACACCAGAGCCACCCACACGCGTTTAAACACACCTTCTTTTGCTTACTCTGCTCTCTGATTGGTTATTGACGATGACAGACAGGTCGGTGTCCAATCGCTATGACTATTTTCTTAGAGAAACGGGTAGGAAAGGAAATCAGTCGGAGGGAAGGGATTGAGAACATTGGTGTGTACACAGATCTCCCAGGAGGCGGCGCTATAAGCGTCAAGAAGTGTTTTTTAAAAGAAAAGTAAAAACAATTACAAAATTATTATAAAGTCATGTGCAATAAAAGTATAAAATAATAAATGAAATCAATATTATCATTAAAATGGACGCGTCTTACTTTTAGTGTTTACGTTATCAAAGATCAACGCAGTTCAGGAAAATCATCAACCTCTTAAAGCTCTTTTAATAAAAGCAGTTAATATAATCGGTTTTTACACAACACTTATATAACCTCTTCCTTTATGATGTTATACATTCTGATTTTATTCCTTTTAATTGTTATAAAACAAAGCAAACGTACAGGTTTAATTATGGCTCCATCTGGTGGTAGAACTGCAATACTGCGTTGTTCTTTATTTTCCCGTTATTTAACTGAAGCTATCAAATAATTACCTATAAAACTAGATATTTTGAACGTTTGTCTTATTGTTTATAACATATAGCCTAAAAAAAACATCACTGCTCATATATAATTAAAATTCCGCACATACGTGTTTTGTATGTAATGTGTAATGTGTAAATGTGTTATATTTATATTTATATATATATATAATAATTAATTATTATTATATTATTTATTAGTCGTATATAAAAGGGAATATTCAGAGAATGAGATGATGATCAGGTGAACATCAGTCTGATCACAGATCTGATCAAATAAATATCAGATGAGGCTGTGTTTACATCTGTAATACACTTCTCTTTAATGACTGGGTCAATGTTACACAGTTCCCGATTCAGTTCCTGTTCACACAACACAACAGCAACATGTCTTTGAAGCTTTAGCCCTTTCCTCCTCCAGGTGGCGCTGCTGCTCGAGGTAATTAAATTCATTATTTAAGCACATGTATGTATTATTGAGTATTGGTTTGTGGATTCTTGCCTCAGCTCTCATCTACATTCTGTATGGTTCCTGATTCCTGTATCGGGAACTTCCCTCTCATCACACTGCAGGAACTATGAGGAGCTCTGAGCCCACACACACACACAGCCCACCGCTACCTTCTGGAAGCTGGTGGTGTAGCAGGACTGGTTGTGGTGATCTGGGATCAGTACCAGCATGCTGTAGTATATAGGGACGGAGTTCAGCTCTGCGTTCTGCAGTCGGTTCGGGAACCAGCAGTCCTGCTTCTGACACGTGGCCTCGTAGATCACGCGTGGGATCCTGTGTGTGCTGACGTGACGACTGCGGGATGAAGAAGAGAAGAGAAAACACACGATCAATGACCAGCTCTGTGTGTGTGTGTGTGTGTGTGTGTGTGTGTGTGTGAACAGTGACCTGTGTGTAATCTGCTCTGTTTTAGATCACAGAGGAGTGTGTCCTCCACATGTAACCCCTGCGTGCAGTCACACACACATTAACCACGACATCACGAAGAATACAGAGATATACAAAGAATATCAAATTTATAGTTCCACAAATATTTCCCATAATGCACCTGTGTATCAGTATAACCTGGGCTGTATGTGGGTTCCAACCTCATTCTGTACCATCACAGGATCTCACTGATGCTGCTGCTGCTGATGATGGTGGTATGGGTGTGTGTGTGTGTGTGTGTGTGTGTGTGTGTGTGTGTGTGTGTGTAGACTCACGTCCAGGTCCATTCTGAGAGCGAGCGGTTGTTGATGTCTCCGTTTCCTGTGGTTCTCTCCGATTCGGCCGTGTGATCGTGTTTGAAGGTTCTCAGTCCGCAGATCCTGGTGTCCTGATGGCTGCCGTGTGAGAGGCTCATCATCAGGAGTGCGAGACAAACTGCCACCTGTAACGGAATCCCGTCTGTCACTGAGTGACCAAAAGTATGTGGACGCCTTCAAATTAGAACCACAGGAGATTTCAGAGTGTTGGTTCTTCTCTAACATCATCCACCCCTCTGAGAACGTCTCTACAACACGGAGTCTCTTTTGTCTTCTGTGATGTTGGACCTGCTTCACATTCTCAGTTCTACTTCATTACATTTGGTCATTTATTGGACGCTTTCATCCAAAGCGACTTTCAAGGTGAGTACAGGGTTGATCACAGCGCCCCCTGGAGCAATGAGGGTTAAGGGTCTCGCTCAAGGACCCACACATTGGTAACTTCAGTGGACCTGGAATTTGAACCTTCAGATTGATAACCCAACACCCGAACCACTGAGCTACCACACCCCCAACTTCAACTTCAGTGTTGGATGAGGTTGAGGTCAGGAGACTCCACACTCAACTCATCCAACCATGATCCAAAAGAATATTCCCCAAACTGTTTAGTCCCTGGCCCCTGTGTTCCAGTCCTTTGAGACAGACGGCTGTCGGTGGTCTCCGTGTTTTTAAATCCTAATGGTTTGGGTTCTGAGCGTCGCTGCTGAATGATTCAGAATGATCTGATGATTGAGTGATGGGCAGTGTTGTGATGTCATAGTGCAGCAGTGCTGGTGCAGGTACTGACCTGTGTGTGAGTGCTCTTCATCCTGATGGCTCTCTCGCTCTCTCAGTGTGTCAGCCTCTCGACTCTGCTGCTCTTTATACTGGAGTGGAACTGGGTGCAGATGTCTGATAGAGTTGATAATCTGCTGATCTCTGACCTGGATACGTTATCAGATCGTTATCAAACAGGAATCACTGAGGTCTTCGTGGAAACTTTCTTCTGTTTCTGGGTTTGAGGGCAGAGGGGGTCTCACGCCATGCTGAGGGTTCAGCGTGAGGTAACGCCGTGACGCAGGGGCACCGGGCTGTCCTGAATTCTTTACGCAGAAAAGAGGAACTGTCTGAGTTCACAGAGAGCTGCAGGTTCTGACGGGAAGAACCGAAGAGTCCACCTCATCCAAATCACGTCAAACCTCAGCCTTTGGGCTTCGTCCCAAACTTGGAGCGCCACCGTGAGATCGTTCTACAGACGTGAGGTCAGAACTACAGACCCGAGGGATTTCAGAGCATTTAATGCCTCCAGCTTTGGGGAAGGGCTGATCCATGGTCCAGTGTGATTGTGTCTCTGTGGATGATGCAGTACATCTAACATCGGTGCCTGACCTCACAGATACACTCACAAGCACATCATTCCTTCATCTATTTTTAAGGCACTCATCCTGAGATGAGCACGTTCCTGATCTCCAGAGTTCTGAGGAAATATTTTAATGTTTAAAGCTGCTTTAAATGCTTGGATCTGGCAACAAGGACTTTCCGTTTGTTCTGAGAGCAGAAGCCGAACCCAGGAACAAAAACCCCGATGACCTGATGAGTGGACAGAGAAGTCAAACTCAAATGAACCGGAGCCTAAAACCAAGCTGCAGATTCATCTAGAGAGTCATTTTCCTCTCAGACACTGGGGTTAAGTTCATCCTCTGACCTCGTTACCTCATTAGATAAGAGCGGGGCGGGTCCTTCAGTATAGGGTTCCTCCTGTGCCTCCTCCAGAAAATCTGCATACCCTTTACATTTACAGACGAAAACCAGAAATACTCACACAAATATTCAGCTCTGGCTTTATTTACATTTAAACCATGAGAACCAATGGAATCCAGAATATCAGAACTGTGAACCTTCTCATTGCTCTGATTTAGTTCTTTGTAGAGGAACCTTTAGCTGTAGTTCCATGTGATTGGTTCAGCTTTACACCCAGATCAGTGAAGATAGATTTGTTTCTACAGTAATGATGGGGTTTAGTTAAATATGGTGCTTCAAATTAGATCCAAATTCCAGAGGAGAACCTTTGTCCCTCTGCTGGACACATGAGGAGGTGCACACCTCTCAGCGGTGGTGTAATGTGGGGGGGGGGGGGGGGGGTGAGCGAGTGAGGCAGTCAGAGCTCTGATCTTTATCTTGTAGATCCTCATGGATCTGAGTGTGTGTGTACATCAGTCAACCAATGAAAGTTGATCTGTAAGTTCACACACATCACATCACATCACACTGCGGTCCAGCCCACGATGCAGTAACTGGAACAGAGCGCCATGCACCGTGCCATGCAGAGTTCCTGTAAGAACGAGTGCAGAGAACCTCTGCAGATCAGTGAGATGAGTTCAACATTAAATATGAAAGTGTTTAATCTGAAAACTCATCAGCTCTCAAAACAGAGACCTGCCTCAGAACTGCTGAATCATCAGGAACCGCTGTATTCACCAGCGTTCAGTTATCTCTAAATCAGAGAGAAAAACAAAGAGAGAGAGCGAGAGAGAGAGAGAGAAAGAGAGGGAGAGTGAGAGAGAGCCGTTCCTTTGCCAGACCGACACCATAATGTCCTATTTTCTAAAGCCGCATGGTTGCAGATCTGCAGAACTGAACTCGCTGATGTCAGCACTTTTGCAGTGTTTGCTGATTGTGTCTCATCCTGGAGTTTTGGTACCACACAGAGTTCTTCAAATGGTGCCACTAAGGAACCATGTTCAGTTCCTACCCTTCTGCTCAGCAGTGCTATCAGTTCCACTCCTCTTTAAAACGGACTGTAAGGACACGTATGCGCCTTTAGAGAAGAGGAACTAATGAGTTCCTGTGGCTCCAGCAAACCTGGTGCGCAGACTTTTCCCATGTTCATCCAGGTTAACGGTCCTTCACCCAGCAGCAGAGGCGGTACCCTGCAGGGTCCACCGAGGTCCATATGGTTCCTCTGGGTTGGTTCTGCTGTGTCACTCTACGTTACCAACGACATGTGCCTCCATGACTGTGAATAGTTCTTTAAAAAGGTTCAGAAACAGTTTGAGTTTCCCAAAAGAATCTTTTTGGTGGATGACTGTCTCCCCCCCGTTTCTCACACTTTGCACCCTTTGGGGGGGGGGGAGCTTGGGGTGCGGATGTTTACTCCATCTTCAGCTCAGTCAGCTTTCGCATGCGTGAGAGGCTCATAATGAATGTATAGATCTCAGCGTCCACATTAAAGGGAACCTATATGGTTCCTTGTATGGAGCTGCAGGTCTGAGGTTCAGGAGGGCGTGTGATGTGGTCACCTCAGCCCTTTGGTTTGTTCACCCTCACTTCACTCTGACTCATCTCACAAATACCTCAGAAGATCATCAGCAGTTCTTTGGCCTATTTTTGTGTGTGTGTCTGTGTGTGTGTCTGTGTGTTTGTGGATGGTGTGTGTGTGTGTGTGTGTGTGTGTGTGTGTGTGTGTGTGTGTGTGTCTGTGTGTGTGTTGTGTGTGTGTGTGTGTGTGTGTGTGTGTGTTTGTGGATGTGTGTGTGTGTGTGTGTGTCTGTCTGTTTGTTTGTTTGTGTATGTGTGTGTGTGTGTGTGTGTGTGTGTGTTGTGTGTGTGTGTGTGTGTGTGTTTATTTGGAATGCTTTCATGAATAATGAAGCAGCTGAAGATGCCCCCGTGGCTCGCCCTCAGCAAACTGACAGCTTTCTCTTTTTCTTGGGGGGGGGGGGGGGGGGGGAGTGACCTAGAGTGACCTTCACTCTATCTTTTCTAAATACACTCCGGCTCGTTCACTTCGCTCCAGTGATGATGGTCCTGGTGGTTCCACCTCACCGAGGAGCTCATTCTCACTCCATAGCGTTCTCCACTGCAAAACGGTGGAACCATCTTCCCAACTCTGTCTGTAAGGCAGAAGCACTCGGCATTTAAAAAAAAAATAATAAATTAAAAAAAATATATATATATATATATATATAAAAACTATAGTAAAACAATTATATCAGGTTTGATGATTTTACAGAGGAGCTGGTTTTCTTCATAACTGCTGACTTGTGATGTTCTCATTTGTAAGTCCTTTTGGATAAAAGCGTCGTTCATGACGTAATGTAAACACAATATAACAGAGATGACCTCTGAAGGGGCCTCGAGGTTCTCTGGTTTGAAACCATTTGATAAAAAAGAAATAGAATAAAAATCAGTTTGCTTTGATCTGAATATTAAACGCACAGCAGAATGTTCAGCTACATGCAGCACACCTCCATCTTAATGAAGACGACTTCCTGTCTCTCTCACGGCTGCACACCCGTCCTCTGATCAACACCGAGCTGCACGTCCATCCGCAGGTCTGTGATGATCACGTCCTCATCATCACACTCACCACCACGCTGCGAGAGAAACACACACACACACACACACACACACACACACACACACACACACTGACCACCATCAGCGTACTCCAAAACTGTACAGGGTGGTACAGTGGTTGTTCAGAGTTTGTTTGGAGGTTTTACAGTGGTTGTTTGGACGTTGTTTGGAGGTTTTACAGAGGTTGTTCAGAGGTTGTTTGGAGGTTGTTTGGAGGTGGTATGGCAGTTACATGACAGTTGTGTGGAGCGGTTGCAGCTGAGCGTTGTATGTGGGTTTTTTGACTCTATGTGGGTCATGCTGCAGAAAAGCCCCTGGTTCCTGAATGCTGTGTGATGATCTCTCCAATAAATGATGCTACAACTGAGATTCCTGGAAGTTTTGAAACTCGCTGTGGGTTGGTGGAAAAAAGTGACATCAAACAAAGTGATCACCGAAGCCGAGAGTGGAAACCACAGGGTCAGAGATGTGTTCAGACTTCAGTGATATTTCAACATCACATCGTCACCTGGTTTCAGACCTTCTGCCTTAAGTTCATCAGAGTTTGGAGCATCAAAGAGAACTTTAGATAAAATGACCCGTCTCACAGTCGAGATTCCAATTCTTTCCATTCCTTCTTGTATCAGCCTAAGAACAGCTTTCTCTCGGGAAAAGAGACTTCCTCAAAGCGTTTCCACAATGTTGGAGGCATTGGACTTTGTAAAGCATTATATGTTCACATGCTGAGCTGACATGGACCCGTCTCTGGTCCTGATGTGTATGAACAGAATGTAACCAAACCACAACCACAAGTCCACCATGAGACCACCGCTAACACGGTCCTCTTCATCAGACATACACCTGCATCAATGAGGAGTACTGGTTTAATCATTCACATTACATCCCATAATACATCCTTTCCTGTGAGTGAGTGAAAAGTGAGACACTGTGCAGTGGAAGAGCATCGTTGTGCTCAGTTGGGGAGGAAATGACATCATATTCTGCCAACAAGGTCAGCATCATTAACGGAAAACCACACCCACAATCAGACTCATGACACACCCATATTCCCACAGTCTGACTGATCGACTCGCTGACGATGAACTCGTTTATAATTCATCATTAATAATGACTGATTAAAGAACCTGACGCTTACACACGTCTGTTTACACTCGTATGCACACAGCATGTCACAGAAACATCACATCTGAACCTGAGAGAACATATTCAGAGTTCTGATGAAACCCATGGAGTTATTAGAACACGTCTCTGTCCCCACACTGGAGCGTTAGATTAGACCTGAGATCAGATTACTGTATTTTTGATGGTGGTAGTTTGTGGTTCTGACAGTTTCACTGTAACGTTACCCTAATGTTTCCGTTCAGAACTTTGTGGCACCGTGGCTTTGATTTCATCTTCTGCTAAACTGCAGTTAATGGAACTAAAGTCAAAGCTCGTGCTGTTTAATAAGAAATACCAAGAGATCAATAACTCCTGATTATAGATTAATATTTAAATACGTGATTGGTCTTTTACTTTTTAATATAATTAGAAAACTATAAAATATTGATTTACATCAAGATCCTGAACCTGAAGTGAAGGAAGTTCAGAATGAATAAGTTAATTTGAATAAGACTTCTTTAGTCTTTAATTGGATTAAAGGAGCAGCAGTCTGATTGGTGTGGGGCGTGGTGACTGACGACCGTCTGTGAATGAATATGACGTGTGGATGATTAACAGTAAGAACACACTGGTTCTGAACGACTCCCTGCTGTTCAGAATGTCGTGGTTGATTCCACCTCATGTCTGTTGTTCAGAAGCTCCATTTTGGATAAAGATACAGGTTTCTGCTCCTCCGTTTCACTGATTGCAGAATGTTCCAGAAACAGAAAGAACCAAAAAGAGAGAGTGAATTCTGTTCACGGGTCTCAGTTTAAACGATCGTATCGTTCTGCAGCAGCAGTTCACTTCTTATGAACACATTCAAATAACACAGATGTGTTCAGATGATTGTTGGTGTTGGTGGTATGAACACTTCCTTTTTTGGATCATCTTCATCTCACTCTGTAGATGCTGCATTCGAATTAAAAGTTTGCAGACTCATCAGAATGATGTCACATGACCTTCTTTTTGTGATTGATGTCTCAGAGGAAATGCTCTGTACTCCCCCAGAGCACACACATATAAACTCGACCCGGCCAGAGGAGCAGGTACCAGACAGAACCCCCGCTTCAGGTGAAGGACACCGGTGCAGCGGACCTGCGGCGAGACCATGACCTCTAACCTCAAAGTCCTGATGGTGAGTTCCTCACCTATAACACACCTTAACAGAACAGCGGAGAACTCTGCTTTATGACATCATCACTGATAAAACAGCAGCATGACAGAAGCAGGACTCTCCGATAATGCACACAACTTTTATGGATCTTTCCAGTTGAAGTATTGTCCATCAGCGTCATTATGTTTTTAATAATGATTCATTAGGTGCTCAGTGTGATGATGGTGGTTACTCTGGAGGCTCGGATCGTGCCTCAGAAGGGTCCACATCAGAGGAAATCTGGAAACACTGAAGAGGTGCAGTACCGTGTGCTTTTAAAACCGGAACTTTTCAAATCTGAACACAAACCTGAACCTGCGCCCATCCGCCCCATCAACAACGACTCCATCTCACCCTGGAGTTACACGTATGTACCTTCATGACATCTCACTCCTGTAACGCATTACAATACACTTTTTAATTCACACAGCTGTAAGGAAGCGTTAATTGTCTAATGTAAACATAACAGAACCTTCAGATATGAATTAAAAAGGTTTTTAAAGAACCGTCATGCAAATACCTTTATGACAATATTATATTCATTATATGATATATCATTACTACATTATCAAAGTTAATATTACAGTTTATCTTCAAGCAGAACATTTATGAACAATAATGCTTAATGAATAAAATATCTGCTCTATTTTGGTTGTTAACCTTCAGTCCTCTGAAACATTCTGAAACATGAGGTTCAAACATCTTCAGAACCTCACGCTGCTCGTGAGAATCTGTGATGAATCCAAAGCATCACTAACCTCCATCTGTTCTGATCTGTTCTGATCTGATGGTCCTCCACAGGTACTCAGAAGATGAGAACAGGATTCCCAATCAAATCGCCAAAGCCCACTGCAATCTGACGGGCTGTCTGAACCACAGTGGTGTGGAGGTGCTGGAGGTGGAATCCAGAATGATCTACACGCAGATCATGGTCCTGCGCCGGGTTCCGGGAGACGAAAAGAATTACTACTTCAGGCTGGAGTACGAGACGGTCCCGGTGGGGTGCACCTGCGTCCGGCCGTACGTCCAGCAGGTCTGAGCTCCGGCGCCGGGGCTTTATAGACTCTGATTATTTATTACTTGCCATTTCTGATGTTATTTATCAGATGTATTTGGATTAGACACACATCACAGTACACTGTTATTTATTCTTGGCTTAATGGTTAAATTAAAAGAGTTTATTACGTAGTTCCTTTTCTTTGAGGCTTTAATTTGGCGTCTCTGGTGATTATTGTAACGTGTGTGATTACAGATTTCTTTTTGTTATTAATAACACAAAGTGCAATGGGACTTCCTAACAGAACCTCACGAGAACATTCAGCCCCTTTATCTAAAAGTCTCCATCTTTCATTTACATGAACTCATTTAGCAGAGGCTTTAATTCAAAGAGACTTACAAATGAGAGAACATCTCAGAAGATAACGAGATTCCAGCTCCACTATAAAACCTTCAAACCTGATCATTATCATTATCCGATTCTAGGTTATTACTATTATTTTATTTTTATAGCTAGTGTTGGTGGAAGAGTCATGTACACGATCGTTTCATTCATGAGTGTAAGTTCAAACCATTGTCCAAACCATTTTGGTTCTTAATTATGAAACACGCGGGTTATAGTTATTGTTTTCAGAAGAACAATAAATTAATTCTTAAGGCATGTGCAGAACCATTATATTATAAAAACCTCCCCACTGTCCCTCCAACAGCCGTCATCTTTTCTTCAGGCTGTAAGAATGTTCTGATGAGTGTCATCCATGATCGATTCATTCATCTGCTGTCCGATCCAGTTTAATTAATCTGTTAATGAACATGTCGTTATTATAATGACACGGCCTCGGGGTCGGCGTGTAAGACACGGATGGCTTTCCATAAACATTTCAGACATTAAATTGCAGACAGAGGACAAACGAGGGACGTCGTTCCCACTGTGAGAGTTTAATGCTTCAGTTCTAAAATAGAAGACGTTTTCTGTACAGCAGATTAAGCAGCCAATCAGAAACCAGCTGATGGAGGCGTCACAGGTGCAGCACAGGAAATTTACAAAAACAGCCTTAAAAAGCCACAGCACACACACACACACACACACACACACACACACACACACACACACACACACACACTCCATGGGTTTGGCACAGTTGGCTCCTCTGATTAAATAATTGATGCCCGCGTCTCTGAACGTCGCTCCTTCAGAGCGTAATGTTTATCTTCTCGCTAAAATGGCTGCAAAAGCCATCTTGCTAACACACGCCACCATGTGGTGATATTTCAGATTACTGAAAGCTAATGAAGCTTCTTCAGTGCTGCGCTGTGTTCAGTCCTTTGGTGAGAGAATCCCGAAGGCTCGGCTCGGGTTCGAGAGCATCTGGGTTCCTCAAGGCACCTACAGAACACAACATACAGAATACAGAGGTTAGCAGCAAGCACACACACACACACACACACACACACACACACACACACACACACACACACACACAAACACAAACACAAACACACACTGTGAGAGCAAACATGATCAACTGAATTTTAGCATGATAAGCTAAGCTAACTAGCACTGTGTTAGCATTCTGCTGCGTTATAGCCACTGCCACCTGAGGGCATCGCTTTAAATATTCACATCATTCTAACTCATCATTTCATTTTATGTTTAATTTAATCAAATTTAATCAAATTTAATCTAATTTAATTAATTAAATTTAATCTAATCTGAATTACATGATCTAAAAATACAGACGATGCTAGTTTTATCTGAAATGCTAATAATGGATTAATATAGATTCTGATCTAATGTTTACTGACAGATCTGCCTCAGAGCAGGGTCACACACACACACACACACACACACACACACACACACACACACACAGTGGACATTACAGTTTATGTGAAAGTTTAAGACAGACAGGTTAGCATGTTGTTAGCGTGTTGTTAGCATGTTGTTAGCATGTTGTTAGCGTGTGGTTAGCATGTTGTTAGCATGTTGTTAGCGTGTTGTTAGCACGCTGACGGTGGTTTTCTCTCTTTGGCTGTGCTCACCTCCTGAGCGTGTTTCTCCTGCAACACACAAACACAAAACCCAGAGTGAACCCGGAGTGAGGAGCCTCGTCAGTCACCACGCCTCACACCAATCAGACTGCTGCTCCTTTAATCCAATTAAAGACTAAAGAAGTCTTATTCAAATTAACTTATTCATTCTGAACTTCCTTCACTTCAGGTTCAGGATCTTGATGTAAATCAATATTTTATAGTTTTCTAATTATATTAAAAAGTTAAAGACCAATCACGTATTAAAATATTAATCTATAATCAGGAGTTATTGATCTCTTATTAAACAGCACGAGCTTTGACTTTAGTTCCATTAACTGCAGAAGATGAAATCAAAGCCACGATGCCACCTGCTGGTGGTTCACTGAAACTATCTGCTGTATGCTGACTGCAGTGAACTGAGCCTCCATGTCTGAGAGGAGCAGAGGTCTGGATCAGTGGGATGGGGGGGGGGGGGGTCTGCAGGCTTACCTTCTCCTGAAGACGCTCCAGCATGGCAGCGATGTGAGCTTCTCTCTTCTCTTTGTTGTTCTCCATTTTCTGCTCCAGCTTCTCTTTGGCCATTTTGATTTTGTTGTTGTGCTCGTCGAGCGCTTTCTGAGCGACCTCGCGCTCGTGCTCCCTCTTCTCAGCCAGATGTTTCAGAAGTTCAGCTTCCTGACCCTGTGAAAAGCAAAGCCATTAGCATTATTGTTTTCAGATTTTCTGTAATCTGGACTTTTAGACGTTAAGTGAAGTTCAGAGAGTTGCTCGGTGCTCAGAGTCCTATAAGTTTTATCCATTAACGGTGTGTTTTCTCCTGCAGGATGCACTGCTCCAGCACTCTGTGAGTTCCTCCCTCATTTCTGGGAGCTGTAAATGTAAACACGACTTATAGTTCATTAGGAACGAGCTCTGACCTTTCGTCTTTCCTCAGCAGCATTGAGTTTTTTCTGGATCTCCTCCAGTGAGGGGTCTCTGCGAGGAGGAATGGTGGGATTAAAATCTCTCTGGCCATCGAAGGAAGGAGGTCTCAGGATGACCTCAAAGGCCTGACCAGACGAACGCTTGTTCAGTTCGATCACCTCCATGTCCTTAATGAGGCATAGATTCAGATCCACCACACCTGCACACGGAGAGACCACCAGCTCCAATTAACCCCTCATTATCATAATTACTCATATTCATTCAGCAAAAAGTGTGTGTGTGTGTGTGTGTGTGTGTGTGTGTGTGTGCGCACGCGCACCTTCGTGGTTCTTCTTGCTGGATTTGTCTTTAACCTGAGGGCGGATGCAGGAGCAGAAACAGGACAGCAGAGGGAGCTCCTTCAGCTTTTCTCGATATGCTGCAGACAACAGAGAGCCTTAATGATGAGAAACTGGAGACATCTCATCTGAACGATGCTGTATTGTAGTGAAAGGACGGGGGGGGGGGGGGGGTTACAGGTGTGAACACACACTACATACCTGTGAGAGGCATTGTTCTCTGTGCCCTGGGTCTGGACAGAACCTAAAATGAAGAGTATGATGACGTCATTAGAAGTTCAGTGATTTTCTCTGAAAACACTCACACATTCTCCACCTCACGTTCTTCTGTAAACACAGCTTGCTTTCTTGTACTTAGTCTTCGTTTCTCTCACACTGGTTCATGTGCCCACTCTCTGTCTCAGTGTCCCTCCACATCCCACATCCACAGCTAATAACCCCCCCCACCCACACACACACCCTCGCAACTTTATGCACCAAGGTCAGTGTGTGCATCATCCATCAACTCCACAATAATACATCTAATAAATATACATCTTATTATTTATATTATATAAATTCAGCAGAATTTCAAAAATCTCAAACGTGTCAGACTGGAATCATTTTAAAGAGAGAGAGACACACAGAGAGAGAGAGAGAGAGAGAGAGAGAGAGACAGAGAGCTGTGCACACAATTTCAAATCATTATAAACAGTTAACACATAAAACATGATATCTGTCTGCAATTAATGACTGTTAATAACACTCATAAACAGGACTGTTAATAACACTCATAAACAGGACTGTTAATAACACTCATAAACAGGACTGTTAATAACACTCATAAACAGGACTCATACTCATGCGTCTCTGAATAATCAGTTTAAATAAATGCTCTGACCATGTTCTTCACAAGATTTGCGAGCATCCACAATGATGCAGACTAAGAACAATCCGAATCATGAACAATCCGAGATTAAAGGTAAACGTGCTGCAAGCTTTCCATCTGATTCACATCATCGACTCACATCACCCTGAGAGACCAACAGATCCAAACACACACATTCAATACACACATTCAATACACACATTCAATACACACATTCAATACACGAGCTTCAGTCTGCAACTCCAACTTCATGAGCTCACTCTCAGTGACGTCACACACCGCGCACACACACACACACACACCGAAAATCCAAGAACACACGCACGAGCTCCATCTCACTGCATTAGTTTATTAGAGCCTGTTTAAAGACGCTCGTGTGTGTTTGTGTGTGTGTGTGTTTGTGTGTGTGTGTGTGTGTGTTTGTGTGTGATAGAGAGAGAGAGATGACATCTTACCTGTAAAAGGCGATTGGGAGGTGTGTGTGTGCTCGCGCTCGGTCGGACTGCTGTTTGATCCGCGCAGCATCAGCACCACTTCAGCTCTTTAAAGCATTACATCACCGCCCTGCCTTCTGATTTGCCAGTGAGATGCTGTTCTCTGATTGGCTGCAGCAGGATAGGGGGTGGTTAACTCTTTGTTGGAAGAGCTGCAAAGATTTAAATAAGTGTCACTGTCGTGTGTTTAGGGGGTGCAGTGTCACTGGGGTGTCTGTGGGGGGTGCAGTGTCACTGGGGTGTCTGTGGGGGGTGCAGTGTCACTGGGGTGTCTGTGGGGGGTGCAGTGTCACTGGGGTGTCTGTGGGGGTGCAGTGTCACTGGGGTGTCTGTGGGGGGGTGCAGTGTCACTGGGGTGTCTGTGGGGGGGTGCAGTGTCACTGGGGTGTCTGTGGGGGGTGCAGTGTCACTGGGGTGTCTGTGGGGGGTGCAGTGTCACTGGGGTGTCCTGTTGGGGGGGTGCAGTGTCACTGGGTGTCTGTGGGGGGGTTGCAGTGTCACTGGGGTGTCTGTGGGGGGTGCAGTGTCACAGGGGTGTTCTGTGGGGGGTGCAAAGTGTCACTGTGGTGTCTGTGGGGGGGTGCAGTGTCACTGGGGTGTCTGTGGGGGGTTGCAGTGTCACTGGGGTGTCTGTGGGGTGTGCAGTGTCACTGGGGTGTCTGTGGGGGGGTGCAGTGTCACTGGGGTGTCTGTGGGGGGTGCAGTGTTACTGGGTGTCTGTGGGGGGTGCAGTGTCACAGGGGTTGTCTGTGGGGGGTGCAGTGTCACTGGGGTGTCTGTGGGGGGGTGCAGTGTCACTGGGGTGTCTGTGGGGGGGCAGTGTTACTGGGGTGTCTGTGGGGGGTGCAGTGTTCACTGGGGTGTCTGTGGGGGGTGCAGTGTCACAGGGGTGTCTGTGGGGGGTGCAGTGTCACTGGTGTGTCTGTGGGGGGTGCAGTGTCACTGGGGTGTCTGTGGGGGGGTGCAGTGTCACTGGGGTGTCTGTGGGGGGGGGTGCAGTGTCACTGGGGTGTCTGTGGGGGGGTGACAGTGTCACTGGGGTGTGTCTGTGGGGGTGTGCAGTGTCACTGGGGTGGTCTGTGGGGGGGTTCGCAGTGTCACTGGGGTGTCTGTGGGGGTTGCAGTGTCACTGGGGTTGTCTTGGGGGTGCAGTGTCACTGGGGTTGTCTGTGGGGGGTGCAGTGTCACTGGGTGTCTGTGGGGGGTGCAGTGTCACTGGGGTGTCTGTGGGGGGTGCAGTGTCACTGGGGTGTCTGTGGGGGGGTGCAGTGTCACTGGGGTGTCTGTGGGGGGTGCAGTGTTACTGGGGTGTCTGTGGGGGGTGCAGTGTCACTGGGGTGTCTGTGGGGGGTGCAGTGTCTCCGGTTCTCTGTGGAAGCGGTTCTGTCCGGTTGAGGACGGATCTGAAATGTCAGATCTATAAATACGGGGTGGGAGATGGGAGTGTGTCACGCTCTGCTCTCTCTCTACAGCTCGAGTGTTCCATTGTAACGGTTCCAACAGTTCCTGAACCAGTCTGTCACACTGCCATCTGTCCCTCTCAGTTCCTGCCAAGAACCCTGATCTAAGTCTCCATGTGCTCGGTTCCTGAAGCTCACTGTTGAATGTTTGAGGTGAGGGAGGTGCAGGGTTCCTCCTCATCACTACAGTTCCCTTTAGTCTGCAAAGAACCGAGCCCCACATAGAGATACCGGTCTAATAATGCCCCTCCCATCTGCCCCTCACTGCATCCTCCATGTTCTCCGTAGGAACTCAACCAAGTTCCCTCAAATGAAAACAGATCCCTTCAAGTGCCCTACAAAAAACACACTGCCTTTAAATGCACCACAGACAACGTGGTTCTGCTGAGGTGGAGAATAAAGTTCAGGCTTTAGTGAGTTAGGGTTTTTGGGTGTGTGTTTTTTGGTGTGTGTGTGTGTGTGTGTGGGTGTGTGTGGGTGTGAACATCCTCTGTAGTGAACTTCTAAAAGCACTACATACTCACGCAGGGAACAGGGGGTCCTCAGAGAACACAGTGTTCCCTCTAATGGACGTGTTTACCAGAGCAGGTGAAAGAGGACGACACACACACACACACACACACACACACACACACACACACACACACACACACACACACACACACACACACACACATCCTCATCCTCCATTCCTCTCACACTGAGCTGTTGATGATGTCATCCAGATGATCAGCTGATGTGAGCGGGTGGAGAGGGATGAAGCTGGTGCAGAATCACAGCACAGAGGAACCAAGAACCAGAACCAGAACCAGAACCAGGAAGAACCAAAGGATGACCTACTAACAAACAGGGATCCAAAGACTGCAGATGAGCGAGAGAGAGAGAGAGAGAGAGAGAGAGAGTCTGAGAGAGAGAGAAAGAGAGAGAGGGAGAGGGAAGGGGAGAGGGAGAGAGAGAGGGAGGAGAGAGAGAGAGAGAGAAGAGGGAGAGAAAGGGAGAGAGAACGAGAGGGAGAGAGATGAGAGAGGAGAGAGAGAGAGAGACGAGTTCGAGAGAGAGAGAGACAGAGAGAGAGAGAGAGAAAGAGGGAGAGAGAGAGGGAGAGGGATGAGAGGGAGGAGAGAGAGAGAGATTTGAGAGAGAAGAGAGAGAGACAGAGGGGAGAGGGAAAGGGACTAGAGAGAGAGAGGGAGAGAGAGAGAGAGAGAGAGGAGAGAGAGGACAGAGGGAGAGGAAAGGGAGAGAGAGGGGAGAGAGAGAGAGAGACAGAGAGAGAGAGAGAGATGAGCGCAGAGAGAGAGAGAGACAAGAGAGCAGGAGAGAGAGTGAGAGAGAGAGACAGGAGGAGAGAGTATAGAGAGAGAGGAGAGGAGAGAGAGAGAGACAGAGAGAGAGAGAGAGAAAGAGAAGGAGAGAGAGGGAGAGGGGAGAGAGTAGAGAGAGGAGAGAGAGAGAGAAAGGGAGAGAGAGAGAGGGAGAGAGAGAGAGA
>JAFMOC010000518.1:185000-192500 GCA_019802505.1 Corydoras sp. C115 | reverse complement strand
CAGCGGCCCATCCGACGGCCCTCAGCTGCACCGGGGCAGAATTCAGGGGCATCATGGTTATCTCAGGGTCCCTGCTGTCCTGTTCGTTAAAACCCAATTAAACTCCAATCTATTTCTGGTTTAATATGATGTCATTCACTGACCACCAATCACAGCTCAGGCCAGCAGCCTAACCCCTCCTCTTCTGCAGCAATAACTTTCACTCAATTAAAAAATGACTCAGACAGAATCAACATTCTAATTCATGCCTTACATACCTGGCTGCAGTCCTGTTTCCATGGAAACCTCGCCCATGTCTTTACGCAGCCGCTCCAGCTGCTCCTGCCGCTTCACACTCTGAGCTTCAGCCTGTCAGAAGCACACACAAACGTTCTAACAACGTCCCCAGAACCCCCCGCAGGACGCTGCTTCAACCGCCGACACGAAGAGCAACTCACCAGCTCTCTGTGCAGGCGCTGGTATTCGGGACGGTACTCACTAAAGATCAAAGAGAACAAACTCAAAGACTCGAATGAAACTCAACAACTTCAAAGACTTCAAAAGACTTTTCATCAACTCAATAAAGTGAAGCTCACGTTTCATATTCTGTAACGGCATCTGTGACCTGAACAAGGAGGTCATCCATACCTGCTCCAGTTACTGCGGATACACCCACCACCTACACACACACACACACACACACACACACACACACACAGTAAGACATGGCAGTGGGATTCAGCTGAATGCTGTGTGTGTGTGTGTGTTGTGTAGGTGAACTCACACGCAGGTTTGTGTAGAACTCATCCAGAACCAGGCTCATGGAGCGCGTCAGGTTACTGATGTAGGACGTCTCCTGGTTCAGAGCGTCCTGAAACGCCTCAAAGTCCTGCATCCACTCCACAGCGAAGCGGTGATCGATTATATCTGTCTGCAGAAGCATGCGTTTGCGCACACACACACACACACATCAAACCCTCACACTCTGAACACCTACAGCTGGGGGCGGAGCCTCGTACTCACCTTGTTCATGACCACGATGAATGGGAGCTTGGTTTTATACAGAATACTGAGGAAGAAAACACACAGCGTGAGCGCTGACACTGCACTGCCTCTGTGTGTGTGTGTGTGTGTGTGTGTGTAGCTCGAGGACATAAACACACTGGTGCAGTGGCAGCACCAGGCTGCAGTGTGGGGGGTGGGAGGTCCTGACCTGCAGGCGTAGAGCATGTTGGACATGAAGGTGACAGGATTGACGCTGCGGGACGAATCCATCACATACATCACCACGCAGGGGAACGAGGACGCCTGCAGGACACAGAGGGGACAACACAGGACAGCTTAATCATGTCCTCCTTATTAAACCATCAGCAGAACTGAAGGTTCATTCAGGGTTAGAGGTCCAGAACAGAACAGATGTTCTCATTAACACATCTGGATAAGATGATGTCTGCAGCTCTGCTGGAGGTCCATACAGGTTCACCATCTGCTTCACACAGGTCTCCTTCAAAGGTTCAGCATCTACAGGCTCAGAACATTTACCTCCTCCTCCTCCTCCGTGTGTGTGTGTGTGTGTGTGTGTGTGTGTGTGTGTGAGAGCCTCAGATTGTGATGTTTACAGATTCCTGATTCTGCAGCTGTAAGAATAATGAATGGTAAAAGCAGAGCGTACGAGAGCCTCAGTTATGATGGTTCCTGATGCAGACCAGGTGAAGACCTCGATCTGTCCCGGCGTGTCGATCAGAACGTACCTGTAAGCACAAACAGACCAATCAGCACACTGCAGACCATAATACCACATTACATTTAACAGCAGCTTCATTTAGAACTCACTCATGACTCTGCTGCTTCTTCTCTATGAACTTCATGACCTGATGGAACATCAAATAACCATCAATAAGATCAATAAAGATCAAAGTAAAGATCAAATAACCATCAATAAGATCAATAAAGATCAAAGTAAAGATCAAATAACCATCAATAAGATCAATAAAGATCAAAGTAAAGATCAAATAACCATCAATAAGATCAATAAAGATCAAAGTAAAGATCAAATAACCATCAATAAGATCAATAAAGATCAAAAAAGATCAAAGTAAACATCAAATAACCATCAATAAGATCAATAAGATCAAAAAAGATAAAAAAAGATCAAAGTAAACATCAAATAACCATCAATAAGATCAATAAAGATCAAAATAAAGATCAAATAACCATCAATAAGATCAATAAAGATAAAAAAAAGATCAAAGTAAACATCAAATAACCATCAATAAGATCAATAAGATCTCTCCTGTTCTACATCAGTTGCACTGGCTCCCGGTTACTCAACGTATTCATTATAAAATATTACTCCTCACTTTCAAAGCCATCCTCCACCTTGCTCCTCCGTATATCGCAGATCTTATCATGGTTACCTCTCACCCACGATCACTGAGACCTTCTGCCTCTACACACCTGTCTGTTCCCACTATGCGCCTTAGCACCATGGGAGGTAGAGCCTTCAGTAGCTCTGCCCCTAGACTATGGAATGCTCTGCCTCCCGACTTAAGGAAATTGGACTCCATATCACAGTTTAAGTCGAGTCTCAAAACGCACCTTTTTAGAATTGCTTATAATCTCTGATTTTATTTCCTCTATCTTTTAATTTATTTTTCACTTAAATTTATTTTACTATGATTGACTGATTGCCTTATTTATTATTGTTGTTTTATTGTTTTTTCTTTGTAAGGTGACCTTGAGTGTCCAGAAAGGCGCCATCAAATAAAATGTATTATTATTATTATTATTAATAAGATCAATAAAGATCAAAAAAGATCAATAAGATAAAAAAGATCAAAGTAAACATCAAATAAACATCAAATAACCATCAATAAAGATCAATAATAACGTAATCAGAGGGTGAAATGGCAGAGAAGGCACCAAATCTCAAATCTCAGGTTACACAGTACAGCATTAATGTGATGTACTGTTTAGTGCACTCACTCACACACTCACTCACACTCACACACACACTCACACACACACACACACACACACACACACACACTCACCTGATCAAACCTTGTTGCAAACAGATTCAACGATGTGACAATTCCTCCATTAGGACCCAAACCATATCTGTACTCCTGTTAAAGGTCCTCAGTGACAAATCAATCAATCAATCACTTAATCAATCAATCACTTAATCAATCAATCACTTAATCAATCAATCACTTAATCAATCACTTAATCAATCAATCAATCACTTAATCAATCAATCACTTAATCAATCACTTAATTAATCACTCAATCAATCAATCACTTAATCAATCACTTAATCAATCAATCACTTAATCAATCAATCACTTAATCAATCAATCACTTAATCAATCACTTAATCAATCACTTAATCAATCAATCACTTAATCAATCACTTAATTAATCACTCAATCAATCAATCACTTAATCAATCAATCAATCACTTAATCAATCACTTAATCAATCACTTAATCAATCAATCACTTAATCAATCACTTAATCAATCAATCACTTAATCAATCACTTAATCAATCAGTTAATCAATCAGTTAATCAATCAATCACTTAATCAATCACTTAATCAATCAATCAGTTAATCAATCAATCACTTAATTAATCAGCATGTGTAACGCTGTGTTACTGTTCAGAGTAAAGGATACTGTTTCATCACTTCTTTGTAGTTCACTGTGTCTCTGATGTCTGTGAACAAATAACTGCAGTTACAGCAACTGTAAACACACACCCTGAAACTGTACAGCAGGGGGCGTGTGGGTGGAGCAGGGTGGAGCAGTGTGGGGCAGGGTGGAGCAGGGTGGGGCAGGGTGGAGCAGGGTGGGGCAGGGTGGGGCAGGGTGGAGCAGGGTGGGGCAGGGTGGAGCAGGGTGGAGCAGGGTGGAGCAGGGTGGAGCAGTGTGGGGCAGGGTGGAGCAGTGTGGGGCAGGGTGGGGCAGGGTGGGGCAGTGTGGGGCAGGGTGGAGCAGGGTGGGGCAGTGTGGGGCAGGGTGGAGCAGGGTGGGGCAGGGTGGGGCAGTGTGGGGCAGGGTGGGACAGGGTGGGGCAGTGTGGAGCAGGGTGGGACAGGGTGGGGCAGTGTGGAGCAGGGTGGAGCAGTGTGGGGCAGGGTGGGGCAGTGTGGGGCAGGGTGGAGCAGTGTGGGGCAGTGTGGAGCAGTGTGGGGCAGGGTGGAGCAGTGTGGGGCAGGGTGGGGCAGTGTGGAGCAGGGTGGAGCAGTGTGGAGCGGTGTGGGGCAGGGTGGAGCAGGGTGGAGCAGGGTGGGGCAGGGTGGAGCCGGGTGGGGCAGGGTGGAGCAGGGTGGAGCAGTGTGGGGCAGGGTGGAGCAGGGTGGGGCAGTGTGGGGCAGGGTGGAGCAGTGTGGGGCAGGGTGGAGCAGTGTGGAGCAGGGTGGGGCAGGGTGGAGCAGGGTGGAGCAGTGTGGGGCAGTGTGGGGCAGGGTGGAGCAGTGTGGGGCAGTGTGGGGCAGTGTGGGGCAGGGTGGGGCAGGGTGGGGCAGGGTGGAGCAGTGTGGGGCAGTGTGGGGCAGTGTGGAGCAGGGTGGAGCAGTGTGGAGCAGTGTGGGGCAGGGTGGAGCAGTGTGGGGCCGGGTGGGGCAGGGTGGAGCAGTGTGGGGCAGTGTGGGGCAGTGTGGAGCAGGGTGGAGCAGTGTGGAGCAGTGTGGGGCAGGGTGGAGCAGGGTGGGGCAGGGTGGAGCAGGGTGGAGCAGTGTGGAGCAGTGTGGGGCAGGGTGGAGCAGGGTGGGGCAGGGTGGGGCAGGGTGGAGCAGTGTGGGGCAGTGTGGGGCAGTGTGGAGCAGGGTGGAGCAGTGTGGAGCAGTGTGGGGCAGGGTGGAGCAGTGTGGGGCCGGGTGGGGCAGGGTGGAGCAGTGTGGGGCAGTGTGGGGCAGTGTGGAGCAGGGTGGAGCAGTGTGGAGCAGTGTGGGGCAGGGTGGAGCAGGGTGGGGCAGGGTGGAGCAGTGTGGGGCAGTGTGGGGCAGGGTGGAGCAGGGTGGAGCAGGGTGGAGCAGGGTGGGGCAGGGTGGGGCAGTGTGGGGCAGGGTGGGGCAGTGTGGGGCAGGGTGGAGCAGGGTGGAGCAGGGTGGGGCAGGGTGGAGCAGTGTGGGGCAGTGTGGGGCAGGGTGGGGCAGTGTGGGGCAGGGTGGGGCAGTGTGGGGCAGGGTGGGGCAGTGTGGGGCAGGGTGGGGCAGTGTGGGGCAGGGTGGAGCAGTGTGGAGCAGTGTGGGGCAGTGTGGGGCAGGGTGGGGCAGTGTGGGGCAGGGTGGGGCAGTGTGGGGCAGTGTGGGGCAGTGTGGGGCAGGGTGGGGCAGTGTGGGGCAGGGTGGGGCAGTGTGGGGCAGGGTGGGGCAGTGTGGGGCAGGGTGGGGCCGGGTGGAGCAGGGTGGGGCAGTGTGGGGCAGTGTGGAGCAGGGTGGAGCCGGGTGGGGCAGTGTGGAGCAGTGTGGGGCAGGGTGGAGCAGGGTGGGGCAGGGTGGGGCAGGGTGGAGCAGGGTGGAGCAGTGTGGGGCAGTGTGGGGCAGTGTGGAGCAGGGTGGAGCAGTGTGGGGCAGGGTGGAGCAGTGTGGGGCCGGGTGGGGCAGGGTGGAGCAGTGTGGGGCAGTGTGGGGCAGTGTGGAGCAGGGTGGAGCAGTGTGGAGCAGTGTGGGGCAGGGTGGAGCAGGGTGGGGCAGGGTGGAGCAGTGTGGGGCAGTGTGGGGCAGGGTGGAGCAGGGTGGAGCAGGGTGGGGCAGGGTGGGGCAGGGTGGGGCAGGGTGGGGCAGGGTGGAGCAGTGTGGGGCAGGGTGGAGCAGGGTGGAGCAGGGTGGAGCAGGGTGGAGCAGTGTGGGGCAGTGTGGGGCAGGGTGGGGCAGTGTGGGGCAGGGTGGAGCAGTGTGGAGCAGTGTGGGGCAGTGTGGGGCAGGGTGGGGGCAGTGTGGGGCAGGGTGGGGCAGGGTGGGGCAGTGTGGGGCAGTGTGGGGCAGGGTGGGGCAGTGTGGGGCAGGGTGGGGCAGTGTGGGGCAGGGTGGGGCAGTGTGGGGCAGGGTGGGGCAGGGTGGAGCAGGGTGGGGCAGTGTGGGGCAGTGTGGAGCAGGGTGGAGCCGGGTGGGGCAGTGTGGGGCAGTGTGGGGCAGGGTGGAGCAGGGTGGGGCCGGGTGGAGCAGGGTGGGGCAGTGTGGGGCAGTGTGGAGCAGGGTGGGGCCGGGTGGAGCAGGGTGGGGCAGTGTGGGGCAGTGTGGGGCAGGGTGGAGCAGGGTGGGGCAGTGTGGGGCAGGGTGGGGCAGTGTGGGGCAGGGTGGAGCAGTGTGGGGCAGGGTGGAGCAGGGTGGGGCAGGGTGGGGCAGGGTGGAGCAGGGTGGAGCAGTGTGGGGCAGTGTGGGGCAGTGTGGAGCAGGGTGGAGCAGTGTGGGGCAGGGTGGAGCAGTGTGGGGCCGGGTGGGGCAGGGTGGAGCAGTGTGGGGCAGTGTGGGGCAGTGTGGAGCAGGGTGGAGCAGTGTGGAGCAGTGTGGGGCAGGGTGGGGCAGGGTGGGGCAGGGTGGAGCAGTGTGGGGCAGTGTGGGGCAGGGTGGAGCAGGGTGGAGCAGGGTGGAGCAGGGTGGGGCAGGGTGGGGCAGTGTGGGGCAGGGTGGGGCAGTGTGGGGCAGGGTGGAGCAGGGTGGAGCAGGGTGGGGCAGGGTGGAGCAGTGTGGGGCAGTGTGGGGCAGGGTGGGGCAGTGTGGGGCAGGGTGGGGCAGTGTGGGGCAGGGTGGGGCAGGGTGGGGCAGTGTGGGGCAGGGTGGGGCAGTGTGGGGCAGGGTGGAGCAGTGTGGAGCAGTGTGGGGCAGTGTGGGGCAGGGTGGGGCAGTGTGGGGCAGGGTGGGGCAGTGTGGGGCAGTGTGGGGCAGTGTGGGGCAGGGTGGGGCAGTGTGGGGCAGGGTGGGGCAGTGTGGGGCAGGGTGGGGCAGTGTGGGGCAGGGTGGGGCCGGGTGGAGCAGGGTGGGGCAGTGTGGGGCAGTGTGGAGCAGGGTGGAGCCGGGTGGGGCAGTGTGGAGCAGTGTGGGGCAGGGTGGAGCAGGGTGGGGCAGGGTGGAGCAGGGTGGGGCAGGGTGGGGCAGGGTGGAGCAGGGTGGAGCAGTGTGGGGCAGTGTGGGGCAGTGTGGAGCAGGGTGGAGCAGTGTGGGGCAGGGTGGAGCAGTGTGGGGCCGGGTGGGGCAGGGTGGAGCAGTGTGGGGCAGTGTGGGGCAGTGTGGAGCAGGGTGGAGCAGTGTGGAGCAGTGTGGGGCAGGGTGGAGCAGGGTGGGGCAGGGTGGAGCAGTGTGGGGGGCAGTGTGGGGCAGGGTGGAGCAGGGTGGAGCAGGGTGGAGCAGGGTGGGGCAGGGTGGGGCAGGGTGGGGCAGTGTGGGGCAGGGTGGGGCAGTGTGGGGCAGGGTGGAGCAGGGTGGAGCAGGGTGGAGCAGGGTGGAGCAGTGTGGGGCAGTGTGGGGCAGGGTGGGGCAGTGTGGGGCAGGGTGGAGCAGTGTGGAGCAGTGTGGGGC
>JAFMOC010000518.1:157500-177500 GCA_019802505.1 Corydoras sp. C115 | reverse complement strand
CCGAGCTCTAAATGTGCAGCTCAAGATAGGTTCCACTTCATAACCACTGGAATGGTTCTCTCAGGTTCAACTGGTTCCTGAACTGTTTAAACTGAATCCAGCTCTCACCATTCACCACCATTCAACACCACCTGCACCACCACCATAACCATCACCAACACCACCACCACCACCACCCCCACCATCACCACCACCCCCACGCCTGTACCACGTCTCACTTTGATGTTTGGGTTTTCCACAAACTCGAGATGATCTGAGGAGAAGCTTCAGGTTTCTGAAATGCTTTAAGTAATGAGGTTCTTCCTTCAGCAGAAAGAGATGGAGCTGGAGAAAGTGTTTATACAGAACAGCAGAGCCTCCATCTGGAACCAATCAGAGGCCCTGTGAGAGAGAGAGAGAGAGAGAGAGAGAGAGAGACAGAAAGAAAACAACAGAAAGACAGGAAGTGAGACGTTAAGATGTGGATGTGTAAATACAGCGCGGTGTGATGGTGGTGTTGGTGATGGTGGTGTTTATGATGGTGGTGTTGGTGGTGATGGTGTTGGTGATGGTGGTGGTGGTGGTGGTGGTGGTGTTGGTGATGGTGGTGGTGGTGATGGTGGTGTTGGTGGTGGTTGTGGTGATGATGGTGGTGGTGGTGGTGATGGTGGTGTTGGTGATGGTGGTGTTGGTGATGGTGGTGTTGGTGGTGATGGTGTTGGTGATGGTGGTGGTGGTGGTGGTGGTGGTGATGGTGGTGGTGGTGGTGATGATGGTTGTGGTGTTGGTGATGGTGGTGTTGGTGATGGTGGTGTTTATGATGGTGGTGTTGGTGGTGATGGTGTTGGTGATGGTGGTGGTGGTGGTGGTGGTGTTGGTGGTGGTGATGGTGGTGTTGGTGGTGGTTGTGGTGATGATGGTTGTGGTGGTGGTGATGATGGTGATGGTGATGGTGGTGGCTGATGGTTTCTGAGGAACTGTTCTCTGTCTGTTTTTAGTTACAGCTGATGGATTTGAGGTGAAGAAGAAGAATCTTCTCCAATCTTCTGATCTGATTAAACACGAGAACTTCAGAGGAGAACCCACCCAGCGTTCTCACCGTCAGCCAGAGCCGGTGATTCAGAACGAGGAGGTTGAGGAGGATCTCCACCCATAAGAGGAACCTAAATAAACCCAACACCAGATGAAACAGAACTGGAACCTGAACCATTGCAGAGTTCACACAGCGCTCAGAGAGAACCATACAGATACTATTGATTATTGATTACAATCGATCAACATCAAACACCGAACAGTCTCATCACACACTGCGGCTGTGTCCACAATCACCCTGTACACCCCACATGCACCAGGGCCCTAAAGGATGATAAACGTGCTCCTCAGGGGTGGAGCGTGAGCCCCTGGACGTTTTGGTTCGATCATGGTGGCGCTGTGAGACTCCTATGTGTTTGATTAAAGGAGGTTTTATTGAAGTTAAAAAGACGCTGTGTAACATCAGCGGGGAGAAGAGAAAGCTCTGATGCCATGCCTTCTACAGGAAGTGGGAACCAGACAGTTCCCGGTAGGAACTCTGCTTTATAAGACCATGTGTTTGATGTGGTTTCAGGTTTTAATGAGGACGGCTCTTTGTTCTCAGAGTTAATAGTCAGCCCTCTGCTGGTGAGGAGGTGTTTCTCCCGATGCACCGCGGATCCAGGAACGGAATGACGACCGAGCAGCAGGACGGTGAGATTTGGTATGTTCTCCACAGACCTGGCTCCCCTGCTGTAGTTGGTGGTCATGGGGACTGCTGTGGGAAATCATCTGGAGGTTTAGAGCTCGCCGTGTTCTTTCCTCGTGGTTTTGCTTCATTTCCTAAAATAAACCCTTTAAAATTTAAACTAATATTTTTTCTGCCTACTTTCTTTTAAACCCATGAGTCTTTGTCCAGACTGACCCTCACTGCGGTGCAGGTTCCATGCTGTCACCACGGCTCCTGCAGCGGGGTCACGCCGTTGGGTTCGACCTTCACAGCGCCTGCGACCGACCTCATTCACCCGCCAGCAGCAGGGTTCAGCAGGAAGCAGAGAAGTGCAGGGATAGGACACAAGCTGTCGTTAACATCTCACTTCCTCTTCATCAGTGCAGACACAGATCAGCCGAGGTAAAGCAGTGCCGGGATAGTCCTGAACCGTCTCCGAGGCTTTACCATGGTGTGCTAGAACAGAGGTTTCAGATCCGTCCACACCGAGAACCAGATGGGTTTGTAGCCGTGTGAACAACCCGCTGATCAGAATCAGGAACCTGGGTTTGGTTCTCAGGAGTCTGTGGTGCAGGTTCCACACTCGGGTCCCGCCAGGATTCGGAGCTTTCTGAACCATTTGCTTGGCTCTTTCTTTCACGATGTGTTTACCAGATGGACCACATTCCTGCAGATCCACGTTCTAGTTCTGTTCACCAAGGAACCTCTGAGGAACCTTCCTCCTCAGAGCAGAGCTGAGGTTTCAACATCACATCTGTAATGTCTCAGAGTGTTTTGGTCCTGCCCCTCTGTCCCCCTTTGATCCAGGGGTATTGAGGTGTGGAGTCTTTGGGGGTGTGAAGCAGGATTAAGAGTTAGTGGTTGAATAGTTCTGTCTGACTGACAGGTGACGGGGGGGGGGGGGGGGTTTCTCCCTCCTCCTGTCATTGGCTTACAGTCAGTAACCAACGGTGTTATTTCAGTGCAGCACACTGATTGGCTGAGAGGGTCCAGTGATGTCATCATCTCAAAGTTGGATGTGTTCTTCTGAGTTGAGAACGTTTCCTGATGCACGTTTGTTTCTTCTTCTGAGATTTACAGCATTCAGCATCTACTACGCCGGACTGCTGCCCCCTTCTGGATCTAATTACTTTACCAGCATGCCCCCTAGTGGAGCAATGACTAAATTGTCCTGTGAATGTGTGTGTGAATGTGTGTGAGACTGCAGCAACACCCCCAGCCCTGACTGGAACAAGGCGTTTTCTTTTTTTCGGCTCTGGTTGCGTTTGTAAGAACCGGACGTGATGTTCACCATCAGAACCGGAGAGTCGCCACGGTGACCGAGCAAACAGCTGCAATCGGTTCTGCGCTGCTCAATTACATCATGTGATCATTTGTCTCACTCCATCACACCGACGGAAAACATCCAACAGGAGTGAGTGTGGAATCACCCCCCCCCCCATTCTCTGAAAACTTGTGCGTGAGACAGAAAGCGTCTTCATGGGGGACGAACTGGGATCAGAATGAAGTGCAGTATGTTTGGTTTGTACAGAGTTACAGAGAGAACGTCCCGGCGGACTCTGTGGTCAGGAGGGGGAGGGGAGGGGTGGCCCAGGTTCCTCAGCACAAAGGAACCTTTTCTTCTTTACCCTCCACTACAACTGCTGTACCCATTAAACCCTCTGTCAGAGAGAGAGAGAGAGAGAGAGGTGGACGAACAACATGGGTCTCAGAGGAAAGTCCTGAAGTTGTGGAACCTCGTGTACTGGTGTGTGTGTGTGTGTGGGGGGGGCAGAACCACTGGGTTTAGCTTCTCTTGTACCATCATGGACTGAGGTTCTGTTTTCCATCATGTCTCAAACTGTTAGACACATCACATAGAAAAGGGGTGGGACTTATCAGAACATGTACATTTTATTTCTAAAGCACATAAAACATAGTTACACTCACAGTTCCTCTGGTGGTGGTGATGGTGGTGGTGGTGATGATGTTTATGGTGATGGTGGTGGTGTTTATGGTGGTGGTGGTGTTTATGGTGGTGGTGTTTATGGTGGTGGTGGTGGTGGTGTTTATGGTGGTGGTGGTGATGGTGGTGGTGGTGATGATGTTTATGGTGATGGTGGTGGTGTTTATGGTGGTGGTGGTGTTTATGGTGGTGGTGTTTATGGTGGTGGTGGTGGTGGTGTTTATGGTGATGGTGGTGTTTATGGTGATGGTGGTGTTTATGGTGGTGGTGGTGATGGTGTTTATGGTGATGGTGGTGTTTATGGTGATGGTGGTGTTTATGGTGATGGTGGTGTTTATGGTGGTGGTGGTGATGGTGTTTACGGTGATGGTGGTGGTGTTTATGGTGGTGATGGTGTTTATGGTGATGGTGGTGGTGATGGTGTTTATGGTGGTGGTGGTGTTTACGGTGATGGTGGTGGTGATGGTGTTTATGGTGGTGGTGGTGATGGTGTTTATGGTGATGGTGGTGGTGGTGTTTATGGTGGTGGTGGTGATGGTGTTTATGGTGGTGGTGGTGATGGTGTTTACGGTGATGGTGGTGGTGTTTATGGTGGTGATGGTGTTTATGGTGATGGTGTTTATGGTGGTGGTGGTGGTGGTGTTTATGGTGATGGTGGTGGTGGTGGTGGTGGTGGTGTTTACGGTGATGGTGGTGGTGATGGTGTTTATGGTGGTGGTGGTGATGGTGTTTATGGTGATGGTGGTGGTGGTGTTTATGGTGGTGGTGGTGATGGTGTTTATGGTGGTGGTGGTGATGGTGTTTACGGTGATGGTGTTTATGGTGGTGGTGGTGGTGGTGTTTATGGTGATGGTGGTGTTTATGGTGGTGGTGTTTATGGTGGTGGTGGTGATGGTGTTTACGGTGATGGTGGTGGTGATGGTGTTTATGGTGATGGTGGTGATGGTGTTTATGGTGATGGTGGTGGTGGTGTTTATGGTGGTGGTGGTGATGGTGGTGATGGTGTTTATGGTGGTGGTGGTGATGGTGTTTACGGTGATGGTGGTGGTGTTTATGGTGGTGATGGTGTTTATGGTGATGGTGGTGGTGATGGTGTGTTTATGGTGGTGGTGTTTATGGTGATGGTGGTGTTTATGGTGGTGCTAATGGTGGTGTTTATGGTGATGGTGGTGATGGTGGTGTTTATGGTTATGGTGGTGTTTATGGTGGTGGTGGTGGTGGCAGCATCACACTGTGGAAATGTTTTTTGCATTCACCAAACCATCTTGTTATGGACGGTGTGTCCACATACTTTCAGCTGTACAGTGTGAGAACCGATCAGACTCACAGCTAATTATTAATCAGGTTCTCCTTCTGCTCTCACAAATCCAGTGAGGAATGCAAGTGCTGCAGATGAAATCAGGTCATAAAGAGTGTGAGAGTCATCCTCACACACACACACACACACACACACACACACACACACACACACACACACACACACACACACTCCTATATCGTACAGGGTAAAATAGGTACAGGTTACTAATTCATATTAATAATAATAATAATAATAATAATAATAAATAATAATAATAATAATAATAATCCTTAAAAGTACATAAATCATGTAAATAAAATCACATTGTAACAGAGTGATCTACATTCTGACATTAATAATAAAATAATACAGATGTTTTCTGCTGATCATTACATTCTAACGTTGTTTTTAATTGTAGAATACACCTTTAATGACAGACCTCTAGCTCTGCTTCCACGTTTAATTCAGTACAGTACTCACAGTATAGAACATACAGACATTAAAGAGGTGAAGATGTGGAAACAGGCTTTGTATTTAATTATTATTCATAAATATTTATTAATAAAGCATAGAAACAGTTCTGATTATGGGGGGGGGGACTCAGAGACTGTCCAAAAACTTTTGGTCAGGTGGTGTATTTATAGTTTTGTGGAATGTGGTGAATGTGATGAATGTGAAGCTGTCACCCTCCTGCCCCCCGGTGTCCTGCCCCCCCACCGCCCCCCACCCCTCAGGAGGAGTTCTCATACAGAACAGGTGAGACTCATAAATAACCTGATTACAGAGCTTCACCCACCACCTTCAACCTCCAACCCCCACAAACATCCACATTTACTGTTTACAACTGGATTAAGTAAGTCGGGATTAAGTAAATCAGGATTAAGTAAATCAGAATTAAGTAAGTCAGGGTTAAGTAAATCAGGAATTAAGTAAATCAGGATTAAGTAAATCAGGATTAAGTAAATCAGAATTAAGTAAATTCAGGATTAAGTAAATCAGGATTAAGTAAATCAGGATTAAGTAAATCAGGATTAATTAAGTCAGGATTAAGTAAATCAGGAATTAAGTAAATCAGGAATTAAGTAAATCAGGATTAAGTAAATCAGGATTAAGTAAATCAGAATTAAGTAAATCAGGATTAAGTAATTCAGGATCACACAAGTCCAGATAACGTGTATGTTCCTCCATTAGAAGCACAGTGGAGAATCTGAACATACCTGCTCCTGAATCAGACAGCGCTTCACACTCCACATCCCTGAGGAAAGCCTCACAGCAGGGCGGAGACGCAGTGGGAGGAGCTTAACACTAACGATCTGTTAAACATTAGCTACACCAGCGCTAACGAGGTTCTAACACAGTGATGCTGTATAAAATCAGATCTCTCACACTCATTAGCTCCCTGTTTAATTAAGATGTATTATTATGTAAATGTGTAATGATGACCTCACACCTGTGGGAGGGGGGGGGGCTGTCCTTAGAACTCTGTAACCTCATGTGTCCTGCTAGCATTAGCTGTGTCAGATCACGTTAATGTGATGCAGAGTGTTGCAGAGTGCAGGTGTGTGTGTGTGTGTGTGTGTGTGTGTGTGTGTGTGTGTGTGTGTGTGTGTGTGTGTGTCTGTCTGAACACATCCAACATAAATAACATGTAACTGATGTTCAGTTAACCTCCACATTCTGAGGGCATGGGGTCAAAGTTCAGGGAGTTTATTACCACTTCCTCAGAACACACACACACACACACACACACACACACACACACACACACACACACACACACACACACACAATTATTATTATCCTTATTTGTTATTGGCATATCTCTCATTGATTGTGTGTGTGAGTGAGTTTGTGTGTGTGTGTGTGTGTGTGTGTGTGTGTGTGTGTGTGTGTGTGTGTGTGTGTGTGTGTGTGTGTGTGTGTGTGTGTGTGTGTGTGTGTGTGTGTGTGTGTGTGTTGTTTTCTTGGTTCTTTGTGTAAAACTTTGTGTCTGAACTCCACAGTGTTCCAGAAAACAACAAGAAGAACACAGCTGTGTTAAACACACTGTAATTAACTAATAATGCTAACGATGTTAATGATGTTAACGATGTTAATTATGTTAATAATGTTAATGATGTTAATGACAGACAATAAACCAAAAGCACAGGAGACATCACAGACGGGCCGCGTCCCAAATACCATAAAAAACCCATAACGCTAAAGGAGCGCGGTGCTTAGCATGCTAGATAACTACACAGTGGTTTATATGTCTCATAAATATTACATGCTCCCATATGCTGAGTGTGTGTGTGTGTGTGTGTGTGTGTGTGTGTGTGTGTGTGTGTGTGTGTGTGTGTGTGTGTGTGCGTTAGTGCTGAGTGTGTGTGTGTGTGTGTGTGTGTGTGTGTGCTGAGTGTGTGTGTGTGTGTGTGTGTGTGTGTGTGTGCGTTAGTGCTGAGTGTGTGTGTGTGTGTGTGTGTGTGTGTGTGTGCTGAGTGTGTGTGCGTTAGTGCTGAGTGTGTGTGTGTATGTGTGTGTGTGTGTGTGTGTGTGTGTGTGTGTGTGTGTGTGTGAGTGTGTGTGTGTGTGTGTGTGTGTGTGTGTGGTTAGTGCTGAGTGTGTGTGGTATGTGTGTGTGTGTGTGTGTGTGTGTGTGTGGGGGGGGGGGGGGGTCCTCGGGGCTCACGGTTTTAAAGCGATGCTTTAATAATAAAAATCATTACATTTAGAAACTGATTCAGATCTACTGTTCCACAACAAGTTACTGAACATGAGCAACAACGCCGTGTGAGGCCCCCCCCCCCACACACACACACACACACACACACACACACACACACAGACGTCAGTCCAAACACATGCTCTCACAGTAGAACCTCCACAGAGAAACACAGTCCAACACAACGGAACCTTTAATAACAGAGGCTCACAGAGGGGCGGAGCTTCTGGATGATGCAACACACATTAATATCAGCTTTTATCAGATACGGATGTAGAGTGTGTATGTTTAATACACACACACACACACATTCACAGTCAGATACACACCAACCCACACACACAGAGATAGACAGAGACACGTACACACACCCACACACACACACACACACACACACACACACACACACACACACACACAGCCGGCCCCACCCCTCTGTCAGGCTGTAATGTCGGGTTCTAAACGGTTAAAAGCTGTTATTTTAAAGCAGCTGTTTGTTTTATTTCTGTTTTTTTTCTGAATGTCGGTTGAAAGCTCGCTCACAGAAACAGAACAGCACACACACACACACACACACACACACACACACACACTCTCACACACACAGTCTGATTTCAACTTCATCTGTAAAATAAAATGATGAACATTGGGGTGGGGCTCTTATATCTCCACCTCCAGATCTTTTTTAATAAGAAGCTTTCGTGAATCATTAGAATCGTAAGCGTAAACTGTATTCTGTATTGAACTCACCTCCGTCCTCATTAAACAGAGTCATTAAAACACTGATCAGACTCCACCCCCCTGAGATCAGAGATCAGACTCCACCCTGAGATCAGAGATCAGATCAGAGATCAGACTCCACCCTGAGATCAGACTCCACCCTGAGATCAGAGATCAGATCAGAGATCAGACTCCAGAGCTTTTAAAGAGCTGGACCAGAAGATCCACACAGAAGATCCACACAGAAGATCCACACAGAGAAGGACCATCCCCAAACCTTTAACACCAGCATCTGATGGTTAGGTGAGAGAGAGAGAGAGAGAGAGAGAGAGTGAGAGTGGGGGGGGGGGTTTACAGAAATAAAGAACGCACTAAAAGAAGAGGTGTTTAAATACTTTAAATCTTATTGTGTAGCTTTTAAACTAAGGTGGTGTTTTCTTTTCCAAAACTGAGTCAGAGGGAGGGTTCAGGGATGTGGTGGGAGGAGGTAGGGGAGAGAGACACAGAGAGAGAGAGAGAGAGAGAGAGAGAGAGAGAGAGACAGACTTGACTCTGCTGTATTCCTGAAGGAAACTTTTTGGAACGCAGGTCTCAGACTCTGTAGGACTCTGTAGGACTCTGGAGGCTGTAGGAGGACTCTGGGTGGAGGACTCTGGGTGGAGGACTCTGGGTGGACGACTCTGGGTGGAGGACTCTGGGTGGGGGACTGTGTAGGAGGACTGTGGGATGAGGTTGCTCCTGCAGCTGGATCTGGGGGTTCTGTGCTCTCAGTGAGGCGGCTTGTCGGCGGAACCCGCGGCTTCCGGAGCGACACCATGCGGATCCAGAGCTGCAGGACCTGAGCGAGCGGATCATTCCACGCTGTGTGGGGGTTGCTGTGGGGGGTGCTGTGGGGGTGCTGTGGGGGGTGCTGTGGGGGTTGCTGTGGGGGTGCAGTGGGGGGGTGAGGATGGCTTTGCTCCTGCTGATGCTGTGTCTGATCTCGGACGTGCGCGGAGCCTCGTGGAGCGGGGGGCAGCAGCGCTACAGTCTGTACGCCGGGGGCAGGGAGCACGCAGGGGGGGCCGACGGAGCCAGGGCCGCCAGCAGGCACAGGTACCGATGCATAATGACGCGCAATAACACACACACACACACACACACACACACACACACACACACACACACACACCTACACACCCACACACACACCTACACACCCACACCACACACACACACACACACACACACACCAGGCTGTAAAACGTTGTGTAAATGACATTTGTATACAGCAGTGTAAAGTTAAAGAGCTGTTGTTGAAAGTTTGCTGATGTTAAAGAACATTTAAAGTTTAAAGTCCAGTGAGCTGCGTCCTGCAGAACTGACCGTGAGGTCATAATCTGATTAATAAATGACAGGTCGGCATCAGATCACAGAACTGAGATGATCCACTTCGGTTCCCATAACGTCCTCCACAGACAGGTCGTAACGTCTGAGCACTTTCTTCAGGGTTCCTGACGTCATAAAGAACGTAGATCAACAGAGCAGATTAACAGAGCAGATTAACAGAGCAGATTAACAGAGCAGATTAACAGAGCAGATTAACAGAGCAGATTAGAGGAGCAGATTAACAGAGCAGATTAACAGAGCAGATTAACAGAGCAGATTAGAGGAGCAGATTAACAGACCAGATTAACAGAGCAGATTAACAGAGCAGATTAACAGACCAGATTAACAGAGCAGATTAACAGACCAGATTAACAGAGCAGATTAACAGAGCAGATTAACAGAGCAGATTAACAGAGCAGATTAGAGGAGCAGATTAGAGGAGCAGATTAACAGACCAGATTAACAGAGCAGATTAACAGAGCAGATTAGAGGAGCAGATTAACAGAGCAGATTAACAGAGCAGATTAGAGGAGCAGATTAACAGACCAGATTAACAGAGCAGATTAACAGAGCAGATTAGAGGAGCAGATTAACAGAGCAGATTAACAGAGCAGATTAACAGAGCAGATTAGAGGAGCAGATTAACAGAGCAGATTAGAGGAGCATTCAGAATGTACAGACAACTGACACCCCCCCTCACACACACACACACACACACACACACACACACACACACACACACACTGCTCATTTCCCCCTTGGGGCAGTTGCTGTGGGCAGTGAGGGTCCAGGAGTTTATGAGCTCAGTGCAGATGTGCTGTGTGTTGCTTCCTGTCTTTTAGAAGCTTGCTCCTTTATTACACTGCACATCATACGGCTTTATTATATTAATTACACACTAATGAATGACACCCTGCAGGTCCAGGTCATGTGCTGACCTAACGAGGCTTAATTAAAACAGTTGTTCTGAATATGGTTTTATTCTCGTACCCACGCCCCGGCCTCGGCGGTGCTGTGTTCAGAGTCCGTCTGTTCCGTCTGTGCTGTGATAAATGAGTTCATAGTCCACAGGGTTTTATAGAAATCAGGTGTGACCGACACGTCGTCCATCTGCCAGAGACAGAGGACCAAACGCAGAGACAGAGGACCAAACGCAGAGACAGAGGACCAAACGCAGAGACAGAGGACCAAACGCAGAGACAGAGGACCAAACGCAGAGACAGAGGACCAAACGCAGAGACAGAGGACCAAACGCAGAGACAGAGGACCAAACGCAGAGACAGAGGACCAAACGCAGAGACAGAGGACCAAACGCAGAGACAGAGGACCAAACGCAGAGACAGAGGACCAAACGCAGAGACAGAGGACCAAACGCAGAGACAGAGGACCAAACGCAGAGACAGAGGACCAAACGCAGAGACAGAGGACCAAACGCAGAGACAGAGGACCAAACGCAGAGACAGAGGACCAAACGCAGAGACAGAGGACCAAACGCAGAGACAGAGGACCAAACGCAGAGCAGATGCAAAACTCGGCCTCGTCCCAATCCCACTCACTGTGGCAGGGTAGTGCACTTTATCTAAACACACTGCTGTGCAGACACTGAACATCATCCCACAGCGTGGGGGTGGACGTAATGGAAACAGACTGTGTGTGTGTGTGTGTGTGTGTGTGTGTGTGTGTGTGTGTGTGTGTGTGTGTGTGTGTGTGTGTGTGTGTGATATTAAACCCTTTGACCTCAGTTTGGAACGTTTGTAGGAGCTTTGTCTTTGATCTCTTTGTGATCAGTGTTCTGTTCTTTGGTTCTATGTTGAGGTTCTTCTTCTGCTTCTGTATTCTTGAGCGTTTGGTTCGTATCTCCTTTAAAGGTGAATATTTTATGCGGTTCCTGATGTCTTGGTAAGTCCGTGAGTCTGTCTGGCGGGTCGGACTCTGAGGGCTAACAGCTCCACTGATGCTTCCACAATCTGACCAAACATCACCAGAACCTGAGATGTGGATCAGAACCTCCGTCCCTTAATGACGGAGTTCCAGAACAGTGTGGTTCTGCATGCTGCGTCTGTTCTGGGGTGTATTTTCACAGAGGAGCTGTTCTGGAGGTTCTGCAGACGGTGGAGTGTTCCAGCTGATTGAGAGCTGGTCTTATGTCTGGATTTAGAAACAGAGTGGTGCTGTTATCAGGGTCACTGAGGGCACTGCTGTGAGAGCAGAGATACCGAGGCTGGATGAGGGTCGGTTCTCAGACGGGTCGCGGGTTCTGGTGCTGCGTGATGCTTCAGGCATGCGGTGTGACACCAGCTTCAGATCTGTGTGTCAGTGTGCTGTCGGTTCTCACTGTGACCTCCTCTCTGCATGTGTCTCAGAGTTTGGTTCCACTCTCTGATCATCAGGAGAACCTCAGGAGAACCACAGACCCATCTGTCTGTGTTCTGAAGGTTTTTTACAGATCCATTTTTAAATTTAATATTTAAATGTCACCATTATTTGGGACATGTTACCATGGTAACCATTCCATTATAAGTTAAGGATTTTTAAAAATTAATTAATGATTTAAATATGTTCACACACACACACACACACACACACACACACACACACACACACACACTTTCACTCGCCCCCAGGACACGACCATGACCACAAGAACACCCCAACAATCTGACCAGAGTAACCACCCTGACCACTTCCTGTTCCACACATCGCACAGGGGCAGAAACAGAGCTGAGGAGAAATAAACCCCCTCAGACGCTCTGTGGCGCCACCCTGTGGTGTGACCTTGTATTCATGTAGCTGTACACAGTCTTTATTAATCTGTGATTTCTGATGACATGGCATGATGAAGACCTGATCATTAGTGTGTGTGTGTGTGTGTGTGTGTGTGTGTGTGTGTGTGTGTGTGTAGGAACTGGTGTGCGTACGTGGTGACGAAGACGGTGAGCTGTGTGGTGGAGGACGGCGTGGAGACGTACGTGAAGCCGGATTATCAGCCCTGCTCCTGGGGCGTGCAGTGCGCCCGCGTCCTCGTGTGAGTACTCACATTCAGCTGAGGCGCCTGGGGCTTATCCCGTCCATCAGATCATTCTGAGAGCATGAAGTAAATAAAGGTCATCTTGAGCATTCAGTCCTGAACAGTTCGCTGACCCGCTTTAAAGACGGCCACATGCTTTATCTTCATTAATTGAAGCAGAGAAAAGCAGCACATTTCAAAATAAAAGACTCACTACAGGAAGTGATGTAATGAGACCGTTTCATTTCATTTAAGCAGACACTTTAATCCAACGTGATTTACAGGAATCCCAAACTTAAAGTTTAGGGTCAGAACACGGGGTTGGCCCTACAGCCCCTCTGAAGCAGTGAGGGTTAAGGGCCCTGCTCAGGGGCCACATTGGTAACTTCAGCAGATCTGGGATTTGAACCCACAGAACAAAAGTCAAAGTCCCTGCAGGTTTTGATGAAATGAGATCAGATTTGCGCGCGAGACGATCGAGGGCCGACCGGGACCCTGAAAGGGGCAGGAGCGCAGCTGGGGCATTCTGGGAAAAACATTTCTGAATGAAGCACGGCTTCGAGGTCGCAGCCAATCAGAATGAAAAAGAGCAGAAGGCGTAATGAGAAGCAGTTGTTGAGGTGAGTATGTGAGGAATGAGACGACCGTCCAACACTCCAACCACACGACTGCCTTCCAAACCAAACACCCCCCCCCCCCCCCACTGCACAGAGTCAGGGACCCGCACTGCAGCAAATACAAAACACATGGCTAACGGGTTGCCAGGTATATCATTTAAACTGAATGTAGATGATTAGAAGCAGAAGCAGATGGTTCCTGAGCGTCCTGATGTTCTGTAGAGATGATGAGGTGTAACCAGCTTACGGATCGCTCTCTCACGCTGCCGTGTGGTGGGTTACAGGTATCGCACCTACATGAGGCCACGCTATAAGGTGGCGTATAAGATGGTGACAGAGATGGAGTGGAAGTGTTGCCATGGTTACAGTGGCGAGGACTGTAACGACGGGGGAAACGGAGGATCCAGCACACAGGTTTCTACAGCCAGACCCTGGCACAAACCCTCCAACCCGGGACAGACCGGACAGACCGGACAGACCGGACATGGACAGAATGGCGGTGGTATGTTTATCATTTACCTCGGAATTACAGAATTAAAGGTTAAGAGGAACGCTGAGGAACGCTGGACGTGACGGTCCACTGCTCCAAACTAATGACTTGAAATGATTAACCTGATGATAATAACCCCGGCTGATAACGAGGGTGATAACGAGGGTGATAACGGGGCCATAAGCATAATCAGTTAATGATCAGAATCCAGAGGGACCTTCAGACGGTACGTCATGGGTCCGTTCACATTCACTGAGTTTTCTCAGTTGACACGTCCCCTGTGTTTTTCGTAGGGAGACAAGACAATGACAGGATGAAGCAGCTGGAGGACAAAATCCAGCGTTTAACCAAAGACCTTCAGGACCTGAAAAGACCAGGAGTCAACGGAGGAACCACGCCGGCTGACGCCGCGCAGCCGGAGATGAAGGAGACGATCCACAGCATCCAGACGAGGTTGGACCAGCTGTACAACAGGACCCAGGACCATGACAGAACTCTGGACAGCATCAATAACCACCTGAGCAACGGCCGAGGGGGTAACGAGTTGGATGGGGATGTGGCAGGAAACAGATACAACGATTTCAAGGAGGAAATCCTGCGTGAGCTGGAGCGCAGGGTCTCGCTGTCCTGCGCCGCCTGCCAGGCCGGCGTGGACGACCTCCGGAGGCAGCAGCAGAGGGACCGAGAGAAGATTTCAGCTTTAGAGAAGAAAATCAACGACCTGGAGCAGCACAACCGCGGCGTCCAGGACGGATTACGCCGGGACCTGAGCCGAGCTCAGACCTGCTGTGAGAAGATCAAAGACCTCGAGAAAAAGATCAGCGACGTGAATAAGAAGGTCGTCACGACCACAGAGGCATATACCAGCATCGAAGATCGCTTGGACAAGGAAATCCAACACCTCGTATGCTGCGGGAATACAAGTGAAGCCGGAGGGGCTGGCAGGACACCCGATGAGACCCTGAGAGGGTATCTCCAAGACCTGGAACGACGCCTCAACAACACGGTGCAGAGGACAGAAGAAACCTGCGACCACATGGAAAACAATTTAAAAGACTTGTTCCAAAATGGTATCAGAGATCTACGTGGTGAGTTCACGTCTCGTCTGGACAGTCAGGACTACAGGCTCAGAGACGTGGACCAGGATATCGGAAAAGTCAAGGGGACCATCTTCGATCTGGACAGACGACTGACTCGACTGGACAATATCACTTCTTACATGGACAGGAGGATGATGGAATGCTCAGCCTGCTCTGGGTTTAAAAGACCTTCAGGAGGAGGAGGGGGAGGAGGAGGGGAAGGAGGAGGAGGAGGAAGGAGGAGGAGGAAGAGGTGATGTTCAGCCTGTGGATGACACCAATACGGAGAAGTCCCTAGAATGGAGGGTTATTTCCAATGAGGATCAAATCAGAAGGTTTGACACGAAGCTGAAGGACATCTCCGTCTCGGGTGACTCTTTACTCGATAAAGTCATCAACCTCAGCAACGATGTGGACAAGATCAAGGTGGTTACAGGTGACAACAGCGAGGTCTTTACTCGTGTGTTTACGGAGCTCGAGAACTGTCAGCCGGACCTCTGCCGGACCGTGCAGGATGACCTCAGCAAACTCAAGAACATCACCAACCACGCCATGGACAGATGGCAAACCGACATCAACCGCATTAAGGGCAAGGTGGAGTCCGGCTGCTCGGGCGTCTGCACCACCCTCCAGGAAGAGGTGAGTAAACTTAAAGAGGACGTGCAAAACTGCAAGATAAACCTCGGAAGCCCGAGACAGCCGGGACCCACCCCGGGACCGGGAGACCTCCACGATCCCGAGAAAACCCTGGACGGCCACAGCGTGATCAGCAGCAGCAACGCCAACATCAGGTCCATCCAGGGCGAGTTATCGGACGTGATATTAACCATCAGCTCCATCAACGACACCCTGAAAGGCCTGGAGCACAGCGTCCAGAAGCATGACAGCGCCATCACCGATCTGGGGAACACCAAGGACAAAATCATCTCTGAGATCGATAAAATCCAGCAGGAGGTCACCGAGCACGCCGAGGACAGCAGGCTGCGCTTCGACCACATCGAGCGGGAGATCAAACGCTTCGGGAACAACCTGGTGGTGGAGATGGGCGACTGTAAGAGAACGGGGAACGGCCTCGACAAGAGGATCTCAAAACTGGAAGGAGTCTGTGGACGTCTCGACTCAGTGTCCGAGAGCCTCCAGAGAATTAAAGACGGTCTTAACCAACATGTGGCCGGACTGTGGAACTGCGTCAACGGGCTGAACGCCACCCTCATTCAGCACGGCAGCTTCATAGACACCGTGGAGACCACACATCTGGACGGTATTCATGGAAAGATCAAACATCTGAACTCCTCAGTGATGCACCTCCTCAAAGAGTTCAGGAACCTCACAGGTTCGTCATTAACCTTCACACCTTACTAATTACTAATTTAATTAAACACAAATGTTCTGTTAGAACTCAGAGCTTCATGACGTCTCACTGAGCCGTACGTACAGGTCCTCACCTCGGGCACCGGAGCTCCGGTCACTCATTCAGGAAACAAACACAAACAGGAAACAGCTGGTTTACACCCCCCCCCCCCCTTACTGTTACACAGGGCTTCCAGGACCCCCGGGTCCTCAGGGAGAGAGAGGAGAGCAAGGGTATCAAGGACTACCTGGACTACCAGGACCAGAAGGACCACCAGGACTGCCAGGATCAGAGGGACCACGAGGACCACCAGGTGATTATATATCTGCAGACAGCTGCTAGTGAGGACCAATCAGGATGAGGTGAACGCTTCATCACATTCACTTTGACTGAACGTTCTGATTGGAGGCTGAACATCAGCAGATCAGACCTCAGTTCCGTGGGCGGAGCCTGATTGATCCACAGTACAGAATCACTTTCATACAAAACAACACTCATCTTCTTCTTTAGAGGTTTGTAATTGTTGACAGCATTTCTGCTCTTTACTGCCACCTTCTGGCCTCCAGCGTCATGGTTCTTTGATCCCGTCACATTCGCACCGTTTTCTTTGCTGTTTTATTTAATGCTAATGCTAATGCTAACGGTGTGTATTTGAAGTGTATGGATGACTGATGTTCTGATGACACTGTGTGTGTTTTTGTTTCAGGTCTCAGAGGAGAACAAGGTGACCCCTCTCATTCATTCTTTAATTCTCCTTTAATTAAGAAATGAGTTTCTATATGATTCATGAAGTTTGATTGGCTGAACCCGCGGAGCGTGCAGGAGGATTAGCCCCTCACGGCGTGGGGTCAGTCTGTGACCGTATGTGGTAATAAAGTCCACGCTGTGTTGACCCTCAGGACTCCCGGGGGCGGACGCTCACCTTCATCAGGTCTCCTTCTCCGCTGCTCTGACCAAACCTCTGACTTCACCTGGAACCATCACCTTCGACAAGATCTTCGTTAATAAGGGAGACTTCTACGATCCTCAGACAGGTACGGACACCACGGCTCCGACGGTGTAGAGCAGTCATTAACCCTCACAGCCTGTAATTAAGATAACGAGCTGGTGATGCTTAGAACTGAAGAATCATTCATTTTAATAGTATTGATTTCTTTCCTGATTTATTTTATTATGGGTTTGTAGTGTGGGTGTGTTTATGCATGGTATGATATGAACAGTAAAGGTGAAAGTGGTTCCTCACACTGACCCTTGTGGGACACCAGACTTCAACATGACGTGTAATGGTAAGTCAGGTACCTGTGAGAGTTGGTGCGATGGTACGATGGTGAGGTGCTAGATGTTTTGGGGTTTATTTGGAATCCTTCATCGTGTTTATGGCTGAAGCTTCGTGCTGCTCCTTGCTCCTCAGGTATCTTCACGGCTCCAGTGGATGGTCATTACTTCTTCAGTGCGGTTCTGACGGGCCATAAGAACGAGAAGATCGAGGCTGTGCTGTCCAAGTCGAACTACGGGATGGCGCGGGTGGATTCGGCGGGGTATCAGCCCGAGGGTCTGGAGAACAAACCGGTTCCGGATAGCAAACAGACCCCGGGGTCGCTGGCCGTCTTCAACATCATCCTCCCGCTGCAGGCCAAGGACACGGTGTGCGTGGACCTGGTGATGGGAAAACTGGCCCACTCCGTCGAACCCCTCACCATGTTCAGCGGAGCGCTGCTTTACGAGGATTACTCTTAACGAGCGGGTCGCCCCTCGGCCCGCCGGCATTCCCCTCTCCCTGATGGATGTGCCACTTTATTTCCATTTGAACTTCTTTATTTTTCACTACAAACTACTGTCCTATTGATTCTGATTGATTTTGCTCTTTTGAGATATTTCTAAAGACTTGTGTTTAAAGGTCTGCGTGTGCGCCGGCCTCCACTTTATAATTCACTGTATCGTCGTCGGCTCAGATGACTTAGCATTCGCTGCTCTCGCAGCAGCTCTGTGTGAGAACAACGTCATCATCTGACTTTAAAATGCAGTTACTATTTATTAAACCATCTCAATCACGTCTGCAGTGTTACGTATTTAAGGGTTAATTTGATGCTTTATGAGGTCAGAGCGGAGGAAGCTTAGTTAGCATGGGGCGCCGTTGCTCAGCGGTTCGGGTGTTGGGTTATCAATCTGAAGGTTGGGGGTTCAAATCCCAGGTCCACTGAAGTTACCAGTGTGAGTCCTTGAGCAAGACCCTTAGCCCTCATTGCTCCAGGGGGCGCTGTGATGAACCCTGTGCTCAGCTTGTAAATCGCTTTGAATAAAAGCGTCCAATAAATGAACTGATGTAATGTAACGTAATGTAATGATGCTAAGTGGAAGCAGCTATAACAGTCGCCGCTATTAATTTATTAGCCGACACACGAAAAGTATAAAGTTGCTGTGTCATCATTACAGATTTGTTTGCTTCAGAACTGAACATTTAAACCTTTAATGAACCAGTTTCATCTGATCTGCTCCACCGGTTTCACCCCCTCACCCCCTCAGTCAGCTTCATTCATTCATTATCTTCCGCTTTATCCTATATTAGGGTCATGATTAGGGTCATGATTAGGGTCATGATTAGGGTCATGGTTAGGGTCATGGTTAGGGTCATGGTTAGGGTAGTGGTCGTGATGACCTTCTTATTCACATCGCTGATCTTTTTCTCGAGGTCTTTGATCTTCTCCATCCAGGGGAGAACGTTTCAGGCGCTGGGCAGATACACCCAGGACAGGGCACCAATCTATCGCTGGACACACACTCACTCACACACACAATTTCTATATGGGGCAATTTGGAGAACTCAATTGACTTGATTCATGTTTTTGGACTGTGGGAGGAAACCGGAGAACCCGGAGGAAACCCACGCGGACACGGGGAGAACATGGAAACTCCACCCAGATGGGGATTCGAACTGGGAATCCCTAGTGCTGAGAGGAGAACATGCTAAACCACTAAGCCACCGTGCCGCCCTCAGTCAGCTTATTAAAGCTATTAATAATCAGAAACTGCTCACTTCGTTAGCGTTTGTTAATCAGCTGTATAAATCTTTTTATTTAATTTGTATGAAGTAAATAATTTAACGATGTAAATGAAGACTGTGATACTTTACTGATCTCTCCTCTCCCCCGTTAGCTTTAGCATTAGCTGACTAGCTTTTAAGAGTTAATTAATCTGATGACCTGAAGCTGCAGCGTGTCAGAAAACTCAGCTTCATATCAGAGTGTGTGAGAGTGAGTGTGTGAGATTGTGTGTGAGAGTGTGTGTGTGAATGAGTGTGTGAGAGTGTGTGTGATTTCGAACGCTGTGCACTGTAACGTATCCAGACGACATGTTAATTAGAGACCATCAGACTCTGCGCTTCAGAGACGCGAACACTGACGAGCTGTCTGTTAATCAGGGCAATTAGATTAGCATTAGCATTTAGCATGTGTGTTATAGAAATCTGACAGAAAACACGACTTGAACTTTAGAGTAACAATAAACAGTAATTAACATCAGTGTTAATTATAAAAACAAAGCTCTGAGTCAGATAAAGAGTCTTTTTACAGATGTGTTTAAGGTTCAGGATTACAGATGTGTTTAAGGTTCAGGATTACAGATGTGTTTAAGGTTCAGGATTACAGATGTGTTTAAGATTCAGGATTACAGATGTGTTTAAGGTTCAGGATTACAGATGTGTTT
>JAFMOC010000518.1:142500-150000 GCA_019802505.1 Corydoras sp. C115 | reverse complement strand
TTTGTTGATTCAGCATAAAAAAGATTTCTGATTAACATTTCACAGAAATTGCTCTTTTAAACTGAAGAATTAACCAATAAAACTGTATAATATATAAAACTAATATATATATATAAAATAATGTGTGAAATGATTGTGTCTGTAAATTGTCTTTGTTAATGTTTAAAAAAATAAAGACTTCCTTCATTAAAGAATCAGAATAAGTTTCTAAAAATGTCTCAGTGGCTTTAAACTCACAGAAGATTGAGCATCACAGAGAGCAGCGTCTTCCACAGTATCAAATTTTATTAATAACAAACCTAAAATATTATTTACATTAATACAAACGCAGCAGACAATTAAAAAAACATCAGGGCTCACTGCTGCGTCCGACACCAGCGTCACACCTTAATTACTCATTCATTAATTCTGCTTCCAAATCACGGCTTTAATCCAAAACAGAACACACTGCAAAAATAGACTTATTTCTATAGACCCACAGCGCGCTATAGACACGCACGCGGCTGATGACGAGGTCAGACACGCGGCTGATGACGAGGTCAGACACGCGGCTGATGACGAGGTCAGACACGCGGCTGATGACGAGGTCAGACACGCGGCTGATGATGAGGTCAGACACGCGGCTGATGATGAGGTCAGACACGCGGCTGATGATGAGGTCAGACACGCGGCTGATGACGAGGTCAGACACGCGGCTGATGACGAGGTCAGACACGCGGCTGATGACGAGGTCAGGTCACACGCGGCTGATGATGACACGCGGCTGATGTCAGACACGCGGCTGATGATGAGGTCAGACACGCGGCTGATGATGAGGTCAGACACGCGGCTGATGACGAGGTCAGACACGCGGCTGATGACGAGGTCAGACACGCGGCTGATGACGAGGTCAGACACGCGGCTGATGATGAGGTCAGACACGCGGCTGATGACGAGGTCACAGCTTCTTCCTGCGTGTGACCGGTTTGGGGAAAATGGCCTCCATCAGGCGTTTCCTCCTCAGGGTCATCTTCGGAGCGAATGCGTCTTTGTCTCGGCGCCGCTCTCGCGCCTCGCTGTCAGCCGGACTGGCGAGTGGAGAGAGGAGGTCGACCTGCACGGGGTCAGGAACCGCTTTAGCTCTAACGGGATGAAGGAGAACATGTCAAATATCTTACTTGGTACACACACACACACACACTCTTCAGAGGGTTAGTGGTGAGTTACCTGTTGGTTCTCTTTTTGCTTTGATCTCGTTCCGTGATGACGTCATTGTTTTCTGGAAGCTCGTCCTGAAGGTCAGATCAGATCAGGAGGTCAGATCAGGAGGTCAGATGAGGTCATGCAGATTAAAAGCAGATGTTTATACAGAACTCAGACCTGATCTCGGGGTGTGTGTGTGTGTGTGTGTGTGTGTGTGTGTGTGTGTGTGAGACCTGCGGCTGGTCAGGAACGATGTGGTTCTTCTGGTGCGAGTCCTCGGTGGAGACGGGGGGTCAGTGATGGAGACGTCCTTCCTCCTGCCTGAGGGAGAGGAGCATGTGAGAACCGGACCTTCACCAAACTGGACCATCAGAACTTTATCTGTACCTTTGCTTTTTGGGAGGCTGGACGTGACGCTGACCGGGGGGGGGGAGGCAGGTTCAGGAACTTTATTAGTTCTTGTTTTCCTTGTGGAACCTTTGTTCTTCTGATCCTGTCCTTCAGCAGAACCTGAATCCTGCATCTCAACGTTCTCCGGCAGCACAGCGTGAAACGCAGCTACCGCGCTCTCATTGGCCAGCTGGTCTCTTAGCCCCACCCCCTGAGCGTTTGAAGTTTCAGCAGATGGCGCTGTGGACCGGGTTCTGCGTCTGGCGTGCACTATTTCAGTAACTGGTGTAGGTAACTCCATGTCCATGGTGGCGCTCATGAGCGAGTTCTCCATCTCCACCGGACCCGGTTCCCCCGGTTCTTCTGTCTCTGTCCACAGCTGACTCCTGGTGAGACGTCTGGAGACGTTGCGCAGCTGCGTGGCGTCCACGTCGTTGGTCTTCACCTCCACAGCTCCTGGGGTTTTCCTCCGGCTCCTGGGTGGAGTCTGAGGCGGAGCTTCCTGTAAGGTCTCGATGGTCAGGCTCAACGTTCTGCTGGACTGCCGCGTCACCCTGCCCGGGCTGGCGGGAGCATTAGCTGCTTTCTCGTGGGCATGTTCCTCTGGGATGGACTCTGGAACGTGGATGGCGTGCGTCCTGCGCGTCTTCCTTGCGCTCGGATTCTCCTGGGTTGAGGGTTCTTCTGGTTCTTCCTCGCTGCTGGTTCCACTCGTACTCCGGGTCTTGCGAGCTCCTCTTCTGGGCGTGGCCTTTTGGGGCGTCCTGCGGGACGGGCTTGGTTTTGGCGCAGAGACCGTCTCGTCTGACGGACCGGGTTCAGCTTTCCGAGAGCTCCTCCTGGGCATGAGCGGAACCTCCGCCGGGAGCTGCCCGGAGCTCCTGGTGGTCCTCTTTGGGGTCGAGGGGACGGCAGGTTCTTCTGGCGGTGGAAACGTGACGGTCTTCCTTCCTCGTCTCCCTGGGCTTCTTGGAGGTTCCTTTGACTCCGACACCGCACCTGCAGCTTCAACAGGTTCGAGATGTTCAGCCTCAGATCTGTGGTCTGTAGAGACGGGAACTGTCTCAGGAACTGTCTCAGGAACTATTTTGAGAGGCTCGTTTGAGCCTTCATCATCTTCATCTTTGGCATTGTGATAGAACCCATCCTCAGCCAGGACTCCAGCTGGTTCCTCTGAAGGTTCTTTTACAACCTCCTGCAGATCTTCTGGGCATGCTGTGGTCAGGCTCAGAACTTCTACTTCCAGCTCTGGCAGAGCTCCGGTGGAGTCAGCTGGTTCCAGTTCTGGTAGAACCTCTGATTGATGAAGATCTACATTTGTTCCTGTGTGAACATCAACAGGCTGAAGATCAGCAGCAGCAGACTGAAGCTCCTCCATCTGTTCTTCACCAGGATCTGGGTGGTTCTCACACGCCTCACTGGTGGCTCCATCTGCCAGCATGTCCTCTGATTGGGTGGAGGGTTCCAGAGCAGCATGGTTCTGAGAGACTGGTTCCTCATCGTCAGGCTCCAGCATCAGTGAGAAGTCATGAGATCCAGAAGGTAGAAGTTCCACAGGCCGCAGCAGAGCGGTGGAGGGCTTCAGCTCGGCATAGCAAACCTCCTCCTCCTCCAGACTCACAGGTCGGAGTCCCAATTCCACCACCTCCTCCTGCTCCTCGCCGCCGCTCAGCTCCTGTGCAGATCAAAGCCACACATCAAACACGAGGCTGTGAGATTTGCGTTCTGAAGGTGGAGGTTCTGGACGTGGACTGACCTGCAGCTGAGGACCGGCAGAGATGAGGGACAGCACCGCCACCGCCTGCTCCTGGAAGAAGTGATCATTCTGATCTTCAGGTGACCGATCCGGCAGGTACGGCTCCTGATGCTCCGCCCCCTTCCCCAGAACCTCCTCTATGATCTCCACCTCGCTGCCCGAGTCCTCCTCCTCCTCCTCAGACTTGGTGCTGGAGAGCTCCTCACTGTCCTGCAGAGTCACCACCGCTACGGACAAACAGAGCAGGTCACTCAGGTCCTCTCACTCAGGGGATTGTGGGTAACAGGACACTTACAGTGGGAGTCTGAGGTGGAAGCTGCAGAGGAACTGATGGATTTCTCCTCTGAATCTTTATCTGCATCATCATCACCTTCACTGCAGAACCACACACACACACACATCAGAGACGCTCCAGAGACACACAGACAGACAGACGGACGGACGGACGGACCCACTGACCTCTGGTACCGGACCGTCTCCGTGAGGATGGAGTCATGAGGAGGAGACAGATCGTTCCCAAATAAACAACGTTCCACAAGAACGTCCAGAACATCTGAAACACAGAGACGTCTCCATTAATCACCAACTATAAACCCCTCCCACTCCCACAGACCCCTCCCACTCACACAGACCCCTCCCACTCCCACTCCCACAGACCGTTTTCACCCATCACTGCCCCCTTCTTTATGATCTGGTACTACATGCAGAGGTGATCAGATTGGAGAGTCACCTGATGTCTCCATCACATGACCTTCACCCTTCAGATCCTCAGAGGCAGCAGGCAGCGCTGTGATTGGCTCATCAGAAGTAGGGAGGCGTTCTTGCTTTGATTCCAGAGAGTCAGAGTCCGAGGCTTTGATTAGACTCTCTCCTATTGGCTGATCGAGCAGGAGGTCTGTGATTGGTTGTTGCAGCTGCTCGAATGCGTCCGTCTCTCTGATTGGCTCCTGAGATGTTTCAGAGGAGCTGATGGAATCAGCAGGAACTTCAGCTTCCTGATTCAGTGAGTCATTTGGAATGAACTCTTTGGTTGTGGAGTCGGATTCAGTAATCGATTCCTTGTGGAGTTCCTGAACCTCGGCCAGTTCCTCACTCTGTTCATCCAGTGGTTCTTCTTTAAGTTCTGCATGTGGGGCCACCTCCTCGGGCGGGGCCGCTTCCGCGGGGGGAGACACCTCCACGGGCGGGGCCGCTTCCGCGGGGGGAGACACCTCCACGGGCGGGGCCACCTCCGCGGGGGGAGACACCTCCTCGGGCGGGACCGCTTCTGCGGGGGGACACACCTCCTCGGGCGGGGCCGCTTCCGCGGGGGGAGACACCTCCACGGGCGGGGCCGCCTCCGCGGGGGGAGACACCTCCTTGGGCGGGGCCGCCTCCGCGGGGGGAGACACCTCCTTGGGCGGGGCCGCCTCCGCGGGGGGAGACACCTCCACGGGCGGGGCCGCCTCCCCGTGGGGAGACACTTCCTCGGGCGGGGCCGCTTCTGCGGGGGGAGACACCTCCTCGGGCGGGGCCGCCTCCGCGGGGGGAGACACCTCCTCGGGCGGGGCCGCCTCCACCTCGGACCCGGCGGAGGAACGGGGCACATGTGACTCGGCGGCCCCGGCGGGTCTGATGGTGACCTCGTCTTCCTCCTGCACGGTTCTGCTGATGTCAGCAGGAGACAGAGCATCATGGAACTCCAGGGTGGAATCTGATTGGACAGAGACGTGGCTGGTCTCGTGTCCTAAACTGGGTCTGCACACCAGCGGGGGTAACACCAGTCTGGACGTCCCGCCGTCCGGGTTCACGTCGCTCTCTAACGCCTCCTCCTCCTCCTGCACAGACTGATCGCTCCAGGCCTCCACGCCGCCCTCTGGTGGATACAATGAGAGCTTCAGAGAGCTGCCTCCATCAGCGAGCTGCAAACACAACACAGAACACTCATTCACTCTGAGGACTCCATCACATCTGCTTCAGCGGAACCGCTCTGAGGAACTCCCGCTCTCACCCGGTCTCCACGGAGCCCTGGGCTCCTGTTCAATAAAAGAGATTCAGATTCCTCCATGAAGGTGATGCGACTCTCTTTGCAGCGCAGAGGGGGCGTGGCAGACCGGGGCGGTGACCCAGTGGGCGTGGCTACAGGAGTGGGCCGAAGACTGCTCCTGAGAATGGACTGGGGGGTAAAGGAGAAGACGGAACCGGAGGCAGCCAGAGCTCGCGCTCGCTGTGGGAGGGAGGGACAGAGGTCAATCATGACATCACAGCTGTATGACATCACATCCTGTGACCTGTAGTCACATAACAGACGTGAATAAATAAGCAGATTATAAAGGTGGGGGTGTGTGTGTGTGTGGGGGGGGTTACTGTGTAAGGAAGGAAGTAGAGACATGAAGACGTTCTCAGGAAGTGCTCGTACCTTCACCACCTGTGGGGTCTGCAGCAGGCCAAGCTCAGGAGCCGCGGCGGCACATTTGGGCGCCGCCCACAAGCTGAGGGGTTTGGTCGGCGTCGTCAGGTCACGAGAAACTTCCGGAACCTTCTGAGATACCGGCAGCGCCGTCTGCTCCAGAAGTCTGAACCAGAGAAGGACAGAACTGAAGAACATCTGATACCCCCCCCCAATGAGTCCACTCAGAGAAGGACAGAACTGAAGAACATCTGATACCCCCCCCCCCCATGAGTCCACTCAGAGAAGGACAGAACTGAAGAACATCTGATACCCCCCCCATGAGTCCACTCAGAGAAGGACAGAACTGAAGAACATCTGATACCCCCCCCCATGAGTCCACTCAGAGAAGGACAGAACTGAAGAACATCTGATACCCCCCCCCCCCAATGAGTCCACTCAGAGAAGGACAGAACTGAAGAACATCTGATACCCCCCCCCAATGAGTCCACTCAGAGAAGGACAGAACTGAAGAACATCTGATACCCCCCCCCATGAGTCCACTCAGAGAAGGACAGAACTGAAGAACATCTGATACCCCCCCCCATGAGTCCACTCAGAGAAGGACAGAACTGAAGAACATCTGATACCCCCCCCCAATGAGTCCACTCAGAGTATTAATGATTAATGATATTGGATGATGCAATCACTGTGTGATGTCATAACTGAACATGCAAAAGCTCAGAGCGGGAACTGGACCTGTACCTGGACATTCTCTTAGCCAACATGTTAATCGGAGTCCCGATGAAGGCGTCCGGGACGACCGGGGGGGCGGGGCTTAGACTGCAGGCTTCAGAAACTTTAGGGCTGAAAAATAAAAGAGACGAATTTCAGATCAGAGACTCCACCCCACAACAGGAACCAAACGAGGAACCATTCTGCAAACAGCCCGGTGCACACCTCCTGAGGGGGGAGGTCTCTGGGGTGGGGTCTTTCAGAAGCCACACCTCCTCGATCTTGGTGAGGACGTTCTTAATGAACGCGGCTCTGCTCAGGACGTTGTGGTCAGCGGAGCGTTTGGCGACGGTGGACAGCGGCTGCGGTCTGGAGACTGAAACAGCAAACCAAACCATGAGGACTCATACGGGCGGAGCGAGAAGGTCCTGAGGCGGTGGACGTACCCTCTCTGTGGACGGTGGAGGGGTGCTGGTAGGGTTTGGACCGTTCCATGGCCAGCTTCCTTTGAGCGCGTGGTAGAACTTTACCATACTGACTCATGATGGAGTTCCTGGTGTTGGATCTCTCTTTCAGTTTAGGATCTCGATCGGCCTGCGGGTGAGAGGGGGGGGGGTGGGGGGGGGGGTCAGGTCAGAGGCACTCATCAGGTCCACTCAGCAGATCAATCGGAGCTGCTCTCACAGTCAGGTTCAGCTTCAGCGTCTGGTTGATCTGCAGAGCAGGAATATAGTTGGCTCGTTGGAGATGGTGGACCATCAGCAGCTCTCGGTTCTGGAAGCCTCCGGTTCCCTGGAGAAACCGCTCCAGACTCTCCTGCAGGACGGAGACAGAGCGTGAGCAGCACGGCCGGACCGGGGCACGGTCAGAACCCGGAGGCGGTGGTACGTACGTGTTCTGAGGTTCGGAGGGGCAGAGCGAGCAGGTCCTTCATCAACGACAGGTCCTGACACGTCTCAAAGAAGAACCTGAAGAGTTCCTCCATACTGACCTGATTAACATGCTGCCTCAACATCGTCCAGGCCTCCACCATACACCTACACATCAGATCAGACACAGAGACAGAGAG
>JAFMOC010000518.1:130000-137500 GCA_019802505.1 Corydoras sp. C115 | reverse complement strand
AAAAATCATCTAAACACAGATCCACCAGCAGCACATGACCCACATCCGTCACCACGGCAACCACGCCAAAAAACCAGCGCAGGCTCTGGTGGAGGTGCTGCAGCGTGTGAGCACTCGCCCCCCCATAATTCACCAACGGCTCCATGGCGGTGATCTGAGAGAGACAGACGGCTGACTGTTCTGACCAATCGGCTGTAAACATTAGAAACACACCCCCCCACCCCAGCACCACCACCAGCAGCACCCGGACAGGACATACCCTGTTAGGGATGACGACAGCTTTGATGACCCGGGAGATCCCGAGGTCGTACAGACACAGCATGCTGCTCTCCTCCTCCTGAAGCCCCACCAGCAGACCGCTGCGCTTCAACCAGCTGAACTCCCTCACCGCCGTCACCGTGGGCTGCTGGTGATCCGCCACGCCGCTGAAACGGTACGCTGAGAAACGCTCGCCTGTAGCTGCATGCACCACCTCCAGATGAGGACCATATGCCATCCACACCAGCATGCTGCGCCCTACACACACACACACACACACACACACACACACACACACACAGTTCATTTCTGTGAAAATGCACCCCTTTAAAATAAGAAATTGCAGTGTGTGGTAGTGCAGTGGTTACAGTGTTGGTCTATTAATCTGAAGATAACGGGTTCGAACCCAACTCCACCCAAATTACACACATATCCAACACTCATGGCTGCGGGGTTCTGCGTCATGACCCAGTGCCCTCACCCACGAGCAATCAGGAGAACAAAGTGAAACAGACCTGCAGTGAATCTGCCATGAAGCACCGAGTCCAGAGTGACCTCATCCTCTCCCAAAGCCTGAACGGTGACCGCAGGGAACCGCAGCAGCCTGCTGGAGATCTGCGCTCTCAGCTCTCGCATCCTCGCACCTGCAGCACAGTTCCACACACACACCTGAAACCTGAACACCAACACAGCCCGGTTCTCACACAGGACCATCTGAAATCAGCAACGCAGCAGGCCAGGTGCTCCAGCGCTCACATGGACGAGGTCTGATCTAAAATAAGAGCGCCGCAGCCGCGCGGGGAGGACCTGAACCCGGGACGTTCTCCTGTGAGGGTTCTCATGGGTTCACCTCGTTACTGTGAGCACAGTGTGCAGGATGTTCACGAGTCTGATTATTAGAGGTTCAGGATCTGCCTCTCAATAAAAACAGACGTTTATGAAGAGAACATCACACTCTGTAAGCGGAGAACAGAATAAACATGATGAGTTTAAAGGTTTACTCCGCTGTGTGAGGTAGGGAATAATTAGTTGTGTTATCTCTCACACACATCTGATTTCTTGTTTGATGTTTACATGATCTCAGATTACTTTAAACGGGTTTAACACCTCTATCTGCACTGAGTGATATCGTGATGTATCGTACTATCGATTATCGTTCAGCTGTCGAGCCGTTAGCAATACACCTCAGGGTAATTAAAGCTGCTATCTCTCTCTCTCTCACACACACACACACACACACACACACACACACACACACACACACACACACACACACACACACGGCTGTGCACGTGAGGCCGGTGGTTTTGGAGAGCTAAGCTAAAGCTAACGGCGGCGCGGGACGGTGAGGATTAAAGCTGCTGCTCTGATGAAGCCGCGGCTCTGAGATCTGCTGATGAAGATGAAGATGAAGATGATGATGATGAAGATGATGATGATGAAGATGATGATGATGAAGATGTCTGATCCGAAGAACTGGACTTCAGTTGGTTTGATCTCAGTTAGCATTAGCATGCTGTACTAACCTGTCCGCGGTGTCGTGTGCTTTTAACAGGCGGCTCGGTGGCTCTCAGCGGCTCTCAGGCTCATTCCGCTGAGCTGTTAATGCTTTAATCCGCGGCTCGGCGCTGAGGTAACGCTGAGGTAACGCTGAGGTAACGCTGAGGTAACGCTGAGGTAACGCTGCCTCACTCTCACTCACTCCAACACAGCCGCCATCGCTACAACCCTGCACCACTGCGCATGCGCCCCGCCGGAAACGCCGCTTCACTACTGCGCAGGCGCACCATTCAAAAGCAGCGCCACGGCTGACGCATGCGCCTGACAGACGCGCGTGCTGTGAGGACCGCGGCAGACGCTTTGATGTTTTAACCGAATAAACATTTACATTAAAGTTCTTATTTTAATAACCATGTCAAATAAAATAAATAACCAGCGACTCTGCATTAAAGAGTTTATTTTCCTCCGTGAAAAATGACGTCACTTCGATTAAACTACAAAATGAACTTTAAAAGTGCGAACTGAAGCACGAATAAAACAAGAGCGAGTGATGGGATTGGAACACAGCCCGTTCACAGGATTATGAGAGGCCTGACCTCTGAAGGGCTGCAGTGTGTGTGTGTGTGTGTGTGTGTGTGTGTGTTATATCTGATAAAACTGAACAATAAACAAAAGAATAAGTGTAACCTGTTTCAGTGCAGTGTGTGTGTCTCTCTCTCTCTGTGTGTGTGTGTGTGTCTCTCTCTCTCTCTCTCTCTCTGTGTGTGTGTGTGTGTGTGTGTGTGTGTGTGTGTGTGTAGCTCTTCTTGACATGGTGCTCAGTTTTAATCTCTCATAATCCCGAGTTAAAGAGGATTGATGAGAAGCAACATGCAGATTTAGGACCGACGTCACGGTCGCCATGCCGACATCCTTACACCCCACTGTACAGGAACCGACCTGATTTCAGGGTTCAGAACCTTTTAGTTCCTATAATGCTGAATGTTAATAAAGCAACAATAATTTTTTTACATACTTATGTTGATGGAAGAACCTTTCTGCTCCAGCATGGCAGTTCCTAAATGACGGTTCCTGAATGATGGTTCCTGAATGACGGTTCCTGAATGATGGTTCCTGAATGACAGTACCTGAATGACAGTTCCTGAATGACAGTTGGTATGGATCCATAAAAACATTATACGGTGGCTATAATGTGGAGGACCTTCAACCTGAAGACATCTGAAATGAAGTGATAATGATTTATAAACGTGGCAGGTGATGATCGGATCATCTGTACTCTGGTGATCTGCGGTGTTGATGCTGCACGCCTGCTCGAGGAGGACATGTCCCTCTCTGAGCCTCGGTCCTCACAGCAGCTCTGTCCTGTACAGCACACGGAATGTGGAACCTGCACTGATCTTAATATTGGTGCTTTTTCCAAATGATCACAAAACAAGCGAAAATCAGCAGAACCAAAATGTTCCTGACGTCCCGCAGGTTTCACTCCATACCTTCAGCCACCGCGCCAAGAGTTACAACAACCACCACACACTTCAAATCATAATAATAATCCCAACACAATCTTTCAGATCCCAGACTGCGGAGTTTAATCTGTTAATTCAGTGAGCAGGTCGATCAGGTGTGAATCAGACGCGTCTGTACCGAGGACGAGGACTCAACGTGCATCCACATGATTTCAGATTACAGCTCAGAACGAAGCAGCAGATTAAAGTGCAGTGAACGATGGAACCAAATCAAATGATTTTCAGACTTTAAATTCAGACTTTATTCTGAGATGATCAGATTTAATCTGAGTTTAAACTGACTTCATTCTGACATGATGTGATTTAAACAGATTCAATCTGAATAAAACTCAATCAATCTGAGTCTGTTGAAGTGGAACTGACCCGGACTCTGAGATTAAACTCTATACAGGATTATAATCTTGTATAAAGGTCCAGATTAAGTTTATATAAAAAGCTAGACATTAAATTTGGGATGTGTTACCACGGCCCTTTGTCCACTCCTCCCCTCTCATGTGTAAGTTTAAGATGGGGGGACTTGGTCACTGGTGTGGGTGTGGGTGTGGGTGTGGGTGTGGGTGCGGGTGCGGGGGTGCGGGACCTGTGATCGCTCTGTAACATTATTATTTAGATGATTAATACTTCACACAGTTTTAATCTGAAAATGGAAATGTAATAAATATGAGAAATGAGAGGAAGGTACGACATGTACGAGCTCTCACTACACATCATGTTATATACACACAGTGAGATATTATGGGATGTATTTACATTGCTACAGTGACTAACCTGATCACGACTCAGGGAATCAACGATTCAATTCATTTGAACAACTCATTAAACTAGAAGATTAAATAAACATCGTTCAGAGAGTCGTCACCCTCATTCAATTCAATTCATATAAAACTTCATCTCCACTGATTCAGTAATATGAATCATTTGAATGAGTCAAAAGCAAATGAATCATATCGAATGACTATTACAGTTAGAACAAAGGAACAGAGCAGTGTGTGTGTGAGTGTGTGTGTGTGTGTGAGTGTGTGTGTGTAACAGAGGAATACACAGAGAGCTGAAGTTAAAGCAGAATGTCATATTTGGTGAGGTTAACCGCTGCCCAGCATCTTGGTGGCTCGCTGGTTGGCCTCATCGATCCTGGTCTTGTTGGAATCGGCCTGCAGATTAAACAAAGAAATGAATCAGTCAAATCAATTAACATCGCATTTTAATCAGAGCAGTGATGTCATCACACTTCAAATTCTACTTCTGCTTGCAGCAATGTTGTAGAAGCTTCAGCCTCTTACACTGAGAGGTCACTGAGAGGTCAGTCAGAGGTCACTGAGAGGTCACTGAGAGGTCATCAGAGAGCCAGTTATCTGTGTTCAAATTTTTTGAATATCTCTCACATCCACATCCTGTTTAACGGTGTTCAATATATTAGAACAGATATTGTTCTAATATATGCCTTACATTCTGATATCACAAGGTCCCTGAGAGTCACTGTGGGTCCCCGAGAGTCACTGTGGGTCCCTGAGAGTCACTGCGGTCCCTGAGAGTCACTGTGGGTCCCTGAGAGTCACTGTGGTCCCTGAGAGTCACTGTGGTCCCTGAGAGTCACTGTGGTCCCTGAGAGTCACTGTGGTCCCTGAGAGTCACTGTGGTCCCTGAGAGTCACTGTGGTCCCTGAGAGTCACTGCATGTCTCTGAGGGTCACTGTGGTCCCTGAGAGTCACTGCATGTCTCTGAGGGTCACTGTGGTCCCTGAGAGTCACTGCATGTCTCTGAGGGTCACTGTGGTCCCTGAGAGTCACTGCATGTCTCTGAGGGTCACTGCGGGTCACTGAGAGTCACTGCGGGTCCCTGAGAGTCACTGTGGTCCCTGAGAGTCACTGCCGGTCCCTGAGAGTCACTGTGGTCCCTGAGAGTCACTGCCGGTCCCTGAGAGTCACTGTGGTCACTGAGCTGTACAGACTGAGCTGATGGTGTCGTCTCAGTGTGTCCACATATTTCTGGTCATATGTGTGTCAGAATGATAAGGTCAAAGCAGGTCACCATCTCCATGATGCGGTCGATCTGACGGTTCTGTGTATCGATTTCGTTTCCCATGTCGAGGGCCATGTGGCGCAGATTCCCGATGATGCTGCCGACCTGCTCCAGATTCTCATCCATCTCATTCTCCCGAGCATCATTCGTTACCCTGGAGACCCGAAACACACACACACACACACACACACACACACACACAGCACTGAGTAAGGTGTATATATAGAGAGTGTGGTTTAGGGAGTAGGATGTAGGGAGCAGGGAGTAGGGAGCAGAGTGGAGTGTGAACCTGCGGATGAATCCGCCGCTGATGGCCATCTGTTCCCGTTCATCCACCACTCGCGCCGGCTGACTGGACACAACGCCGTCCTGATTATTTCCCCATGACTGTCCTCGTTCCTTCAGTCTGCAGGCGCGGGGGGCGGGGCGCGGGGCAGACAGAGAGATTAAAGGTTTGAATGAGTGAAGTGGTTGTGTTCTGCTGGTTTAATCTGAGCTGAATGCAGATTATGGGTGCAGCAGTGTGAGGGTACTTGTTACAGGGACAGGGACAGAGACCACACAGGTTCCCCAGATCCGTCAGGTTCTTCTCTGCTTCCTTCATGTCTTTATTGATCTGGTCCATTCCTTCCTCAATCCTCTCCAGCTGCTCTACACACACACACACACACACACACACACACACACACACACACACACACACACACACACACACACACACAGTTATTCTTCTCACATCAGCTGGTCCTCAGGTCAGAATCAGAATCAGAACCGTGGAACGTTCTCTTACCTCCCTGTTCATCCAGCATCACCAGAGTTCTGATCCCTGCATCTTTACTCTGTTCAGGCGTAAACCACAACACACACACACACACACATAACACACACATCACACACACATAACACACACACACACACACACATAACACACACATCACACACACATAACACACACACATAACACACACACACACACACATAACACACACATCACACACACATCACACACACATAACACACACATCACACACACATAACACACACACACACAACATCACACACACACACACACACATCACACACACATCACACAGTTTAATTACAGCTGAAATTACCATGTGATTCATTATCAGCAACGGTGTGTGTGTGTGTTTGTGTGTGTGTTGTTGTTGTTGTGTGATGATGATTGTGTGTGCGTGTGTGTGTGTGATGATGATGATGATGATGATGGTTGTGTGTGTGTGTGTGTGTTGTTGTGTGATGATGTTGATGATTGTGTGTGTGTGTGTGTGTGATGATGATGATGATGATGATGGTTGTGTGTGTGTGTGTGTGCGTGTGTTGTGTGATGATGATGATGATGATGGTTGTGTGTGTGTGTGTGTGTGTGTGTGTGTGTGATGATGATGATGATGATGATGGTGTGTGTGTGTGTGTGTGTGTGTGTGTGTGTGTGTGTGTGTGTGTGTGTGTGTGATGAGCACAGTGGGGTGTGTTGCAGACTTCACCTCCTCCACCAGCTGCAGCATTCGGCGAGTACTCTCCAGTGACTGCAACACACACACAAGCAGTGAACGCATCAGCAACTGTCAACCAATCAGCATGCAGCATTCAAATAAGATCAGGACGTTATGATTGACAGTTTAACACATCAGATCTGAGCTGCGGAGGGCGGGGCTTCACTAACTGAACCCCGTTCTGTAGGTTCTACATGCTGTAGGTTTTTATTGATAGTGTTCACAGATGAACGTTACAACAGAAACCCCCCCCACCCCCAGCCCCAGCCCCACCCCCACCCCCACCGGTCAGACCTGCAGACTGATGGGTATTCTATTCGGACAGGTCCATTAGGTTCTGCGCTTCGTCTCCGACGTGGCGGATCATCTGATCGTTTGGTCTCAGCATCTCGGCTCGCGTCGAGGAAATCGATCGATAACAATCTGATCTCCAGAACATCATTACCCTCAGAACCTGGACCTGCATCAGAACCTCCACTCTCCTGCTTGGTCCTGCACCTCGTATCAGGTGGTTGATCATGTTCCTCTTATTCTATTGGTGTTTCTTTAACAGATGTTACATGTGGAACCCCCAGGTCACAGAGCTTCTGAAGGTTCTGATGATGCTGAAATGAGAAGGTCCCTCACCTCGTCGGCCAGCTGATCGGCTCGCTCCTGCAGGTTGGTTAACTCGTTCCTCATGT